>QNGE01002509.1:7660-111893 GCA_008508345.1 Paragonimus westermani | reverse complement strand
GAGCCAGCCTTCCTCGGGGGTCCTTCACCGATTTAATCCACTTCAGCGGTTTGTGGTCAGTCTCCACAAGGAAACGTCGGCCGACCAAGTATGGCCTCCATTTTTCCAAGGCCCATACTATTGCCAAACACTTCTCTGTCGTTGAATAGTTTCGTTCAACAGGACTCAATACCCGATTGGCGTATTCCACAACACCGTCTTCCTGCTCCAGTACCGCTCCAATTCCTACATTACTCACATCCGTAACAGATGTCGCCACGGTTCTCCTCCTTTTTCACCTTCAAAGCTGCCACTTCCTGAGTCAACTTTTCCAGTGCGCTTCAAAGGTCATTTAGTTCACTGGGTTCGCTTGTCTCTGCCTCGTTGACTGTCGCGGCACTTTCTGCTAGCAATTGTCGAGCTGCATCGGCCAACTGTTCCAGCGTCATGGGATGTGCGGTGAGAGCAACCCTGAGCTGATCCCGGACTGTTGGTGGCACTCCGTGCAAGAACTGTGCCGTCAGCAGATGTTGTTCTGAGTCCTGGTCCAAATGTGGCAGGGCTCTTGACAACGCTGCCCGTAGGAACACGACGTAGACCAGAGCGTCGCCTCCTGATTCAAGCCGGGCGCCCTTGAACAGCCTCATTGCCTCCTGGCATTCGGCCGGGGTGTCGAACCCGGCGATCAGCGCCTCCTTCGCGGCGGCCCATTCCAGTTTTGTAGGGC
This sequence comes from Paragonimus westermani, assembly GCA_008508345.1. Taxonomy (NCBI): domain Eukaryota; kingdom Metazoa; phylum Platyhelminthes; class Trematoda; order Plagiorchiida; family Troglotrematidae; genus Paragonimus; species Paragonimus westermani. Next base: position 111,187 of record QNGE01002509.1, on the reverse strand, counting down.
CCCTTCGCGCCGCATCTAGCACCGCCTTCGCCCTGTCCTTGAGCAGCAGGGCCGCCAGCTTCGCCCGGTTCGCCTTCACCCTGGCCGCCTCCGCCACGTCCTCGAAGTCCTCCGGGAAACTCCGAATATCCCCATCCTCAAAGGGCTGTGGCCACGGGATCTTCATCCTCGTATCCTCCTCATGGCACCAATTGTTGTGAACCGAGATGGCGGATGGCACTGAAGTTGTTGATTTGGGGAAACCAATACACCACTTATGCGTCTCAACGGGACTGCGAGCAGAAACACTCATTTGCACACCACACTCGTCTGAGGATGCTCCGGTCGCTTTGGACACCATGTCTCAGTTCCGTCATGTGGCGAAAGCCATTCTGCGTGATGTTGCCCTCTAATGATCCTTCCCGTATTTATCCCGCGATCACCTCGGTCCATGCTGCTACTGAATAGTAGTGTAAGTAGTATGGTGCGACCGTCTTCTCACTACACCTGTTGGTCTTGCTGACTAAACTCGGTGGTCTAACTCGTATTAGTGGAGTGCGCTGATCATCTTCATCAATGAGGATCATGAGTCTTGTCTTTATATGGCATGCAGTACACATGTAAATGTCGATCCGATTAGCACCACCCTGTCAACTTACAACAGCGCTGAGGCACACGTTTTCGCCAACGTTCAGAATCAAGCGCGCACGTCACGCATGAGTTCAGTGTAACTAAGCGACGTTACCTCTCAAATGTACGGTCGTCCGTTCGAATCACGTTGTTTTTACTTTCCTCACATTAATGTGTTTAAGGTGACGACATCGGCTCTACGTGTAATTCCGTAGCGTGACAACAAACGCCTTATTTTGTAAACTGGGGACGTTGCTTCCACATACACACCAACCTACCGTAACGCATCTCTAAAAGTGATCAACTTCATTTCCTGTCTGTTTATCTTGTTGGGATTCCAGTTTGACAAGTATTACCCTTTCTTTGTAGAATCTGTCTTCGCCGTCATATGTTGCCCTGAACATTCTGAGTTATACTGTCCAATTGTAAACACCGTGATGTGTTAATACGAGGAATCTCTCGCCCACCACCTAGATGGACAAGGCTGTACCTAACATCACTCATGGCACAGACTCCAACCGTCGCACCCTTGACGAAACCACTGACAAACTTTTCAGAGAATACTACCTGGCCTGGGGAGGCCAAGAAGCTATAACTGAGGCTGAAATTGAACAACTTCCTGAGTTTTTCCATCGAGTATGTGTGGTTTGACTGTTAATCTATTCATTTAGGTTCCACTGGATCATGAAATTATGCCTCAAAAGTTGAGGGAAGATGCCAGGTACGATGGTGGTGTTGAGTCGTTTTTTGACAATCCTTAGAGCAACTTTGCTAGAAAAACGAAGTCACGAGCTGCTAGAAAATGAAGAGTTGCAAGTGAGTTTATTTTATTAAATTTTTATGAGCGCAGTCTTTATGGTCTGTTCTGGGTAAATTTCAGTCACCGCCAGAAATTGCTGGCGTGAAGTATATCAGTTATGAGAACTTCAAAAAGGCAGCCCAGGAAGCTAGCCCAAAGGCCAAGTAAGTTAGAAGTTTCACTTACGAAGGCATTTTTATCCATTTCCTTCATGTGACAAATTCACGTGACCTTAAGGATTTGGCGACTTACTTGTCGTCACTCGGCTATTGTGCATTAGTAACTCAGAAGGCCAGGTGAATTAGTTATAACTTTACAATGCTGTTGGGCGTCTGCCCACTGTAAGTTGCCAAAAATTTGGAGAAGTTGCAAGGCGATCAGACGGTGACTCAGACACTGGCTGTGAATATCTTGACGGCATTACTGAACAAGGTTAAATCGATATTTGCGCTCAGCCAAATAATTTCGATAACCTCAGCAGACAAGCCGCGAACAACTGTGCTCAATTAGTCACTGCGTTGCCAAAAATAAACTTTGTCGTTGAGTGATCACTAACTTGGTTGGTATGAGGCACATACCTTACATAGTTTCTCACAACTTGTGCATTCAAGTATGGGTTTTAACCAGCGTCTTTCTTAAAGAACTGCTACAATCTAATTTCGTTTTTAGTTCTCGTCAGTGTTCCAAATATTTGTTGCCACCAGGCTTTGAACTCCACTTTCTCTTGAGGCGACTTTGTTTACCATTAGCCACTAACTTCATACTATACCCTGCAGAGTTGGAATTCCTAAACGCTCAGTCTGTTACTCTTTACTTAGGTATTTTTATTTTTGAGGTCTCTGTCACATCAGATCATATTTTGGGTTGATTTTAATTGTGGCTGTTCGCAACTCAATCTTTTCACTGCAATTAAACGTTCCTATGAAAAACTCCGCTCTAATCAAGCAGTCATTATAACGAGCTATTTTCTTATCGCAAAACCTCCAGTTTATATTTGAAACAGAATGCAGAACAAACGAAGTCGATCCATACATGTTATAGAGTTATACTTGAGAAATCATAGCTAAGCCAATTTTATGCAACCAGCAGTTGTGCCAAAGGATACTGACTCGTGACTCACGTTTCTAGATTTGACTCATGTCAGGCATATTGAAATCAGTTTACTTTGTGTACTGCTCATTCTGAATACTTTTACGGAATGTGTCGTGTTGTTAGATCAAACTTGATGGAAAGGCGTAGACAAAAATTTGGTCGTCTGATTTGCTGGACACGTGTGACTGCATCGTCCGCCTGTTGTGCTTGGCTTGACGTGAGCGAACGTATATTGGAACCGCTCCTATCTGCCATGGATGCTTGTGCTCTACACAACGTTGATATGGTAACGTTCTCACAGAAACCATGTTTACCCGTGAAAGCTGTCTTTTTTTAGAAAGATGGTGCTCTAGAAGTAACGGACACCGTAACCCAAGGTTGGCTGCCCTAATTTGTGAATATTCATCACTGCGCACTCCAATCTGATTGGTATCCGTTCACGTTTGGCTCATAACGACGATTGTTTCGAGACGCTTTTTGTTGGTGTTGTAACTGTCGAACTATTTTTCGTTCTCATCTCTAGGATGTACTTTACGGCGTCCACCTATGCGAAATTAGTTCATCCCGATGACAAATTGTCGCGAGTTGATATTTTATCATTTTTCAACTATGTAATGAAGAAGGTTTGGATGCAGCAGACGCGAATTGGCATCTCTTTGTATGATGTGACAGGAGAAGGTTATCTACGCGAAGTTGATTTAGAGAACTATATCCTCGAGCTGATTCCATCACTTTGTCAGGTCAGCTGCGCGCGAATGAATAAACTTACAAGTTTTCGATTGAAAGTGACATGCGTATCTGAACTATCGTTCATCACGTAAATTTTGTGCACTCGAATTTGTTCGTTTTTGTTAACACAAGTAGTAGACGCTTTGTGTGTTGAGGGCGTTTTGCTTTCTCTTCTCAGCCGTATACCAGGGACAGAAGTCTGAAAAGTAGTATGGATCAAAGAGCAAACGTGCAGTGAATTGGTCCGTTAGTGTCCAAGGCAAACAAATAACCCGTCAGTGATTTTGCACCCACAGATTCAGTCAGTTTTTTTGTGATCAACATGGTCCTACTTTATTTCAATGTCGTTTACTTTGAACGTCAAATCACATACATGTTCCAAAGAAAGAACCAGTAATGACAAGAAAAATGGGTAAGAAGAACAAGTAGAAGACACGGAACCCCAAATGCAGGATGTTAAGTGATACTTAACGGTAGTAAACGCAGACAACACCAGAGTCATCAGATGGAACTGTTCCATCGGATATGTTGTAGCAAAAAGATATTTTACAGACTCTCGGTGTATTCTAACGCCCACTCATCGGGAAAATAAAATATCCATTCAGAGTAAGATTTCTATTAGGAAAATGTTACACTTAGCATCAAGTTTTCCGCATAAAATCATCACATCTATTCAAGCAGACGTAAATCAATGATTACGCAAATGGGCATTACATGAAGAAGGGCAAACTCACGTTAGGTGATTATCAAAGGAGTGAGAAGCCGAATCCACTTGACTGTCCACAGAAGGCGGACTTAATGGAAACGTCGCTGGAATCAGTCCCATACTTTCCGAGTTTGTTAGCCCAGGCAGCATGAATTCGGTGACCGTCTGCTATATTAATGTCAAGCAACACGGCTCTGTGATTTGAAGCAGCGTTCGTGTTTATCCATTCATTCACAACGACCCGGAATTCGACCAGAAGGCAGCCGCCCATGCACAATAATGACGTGAAATAACCTGGAAGCCAAGTCCGAAAATTGNAAGGCAGCCGCCCATGCACAATAATGACGTGAAATAACCTGGAAGCCAAGTCCGAAAATTGATGCGTATTGTTTTCCCCAGGTTCTTGGCCACGCGGTTGTGCCGAGCACAACACATCGTGTGTGATCCAGCAAGGTAGAAGAATATGAATAGGGCTTTCTGGTTGACCGCGGTTACTACCGTAAAGAATTAAGTAGACATCCTCATAATCTCGTGAGTCCCGAATCCAAGCCCGTAAAAGACCAAGCGGGAGCTGGTTAGTACAAATGCAGATCCTGGGAAAATGCGATCCGATGTGGGGGAGTGGATATCAGTCCACTTTTTGTGGTTAGTGACCGTCCAGCCTGTGGTAGAATTCGTCCATCTACGTTGCGTGGGTTTATTTCCTTGTTCACCACCACTACATACTGAGCGCCCATTGAGACATGCCTCTGATGTCTCTCATAATGGATCCACACAAATCGTTCTCGTCATCAGATCAGAAAGAAGAAATATTGCGATATGTTAACGTTTCATTTACTCTCATCAGTCGCGAACATAAAACGTGCCAGTTATACACATCATATAGATAAGGGCAAACAGAGACTAGACACACGTACAAGCACACCAATCGTGTAATCATGACCATGGCAACCCGACAGATTGCTTCAACCATTTCTGTGCACACAACGTCGGTTGGTAATTTCGAGTGGGCATCGCTTCTCAGAAAGCTAATAGCTTCGGGTTTCGTTTGCGCAACATTATCTTGAATGAGTTTAATGGGTCAACTTGGTGACTTGTTGTCATGAGGGGTTTAGCCATCGATGACGTTGGATTTCGAGTAGTCAGTGCAACTAGTTGAGGCTGGTGCTTCATCTGTTGTTTTAACCACTTCGGAATGTCTTCGGCGACCCGCTGTGTTAGTTGTCGGTCTGTTCTGCCTACGTGAACGTCCCTGCAACTGCAAGTGAACTAGTACATAACATGGGAGACAGAACAGTTTGACAAACTGCTTTTGCGATTGCAGGGAACTGATCCTCTGGTGGTTTGAAATAAGCGCAACTGTGCAGCCGCATACGTTTGAGCCAGAGCAGACTTCAATTTGTGTTTTAGGTCGTTGGCTAGATGATCACCCTTGAATTACAAGAATAGGGAAACATCCTTCTTTTGAATCGTCAGTATAGGCTCAGTGCTCTTCTTCACCGTATTATGTGCCTTAATGAATTTGTCGGGGTATCCATTTGTTAGTAAAGTTTCCCTCCACAACTCCTGTTCTGTCTTCATAGTATGCGGGGTACAAATACGCTTGGCTCTATGAAACAGTGTCTTAACTAAACCCTGTTTGTATGCGATAGGAGCAAAACTGGAAAACTGCACATATCGACCAAGTCGCTTTGCGGTGAACTGAGCGTTGCAATGTACCATCCGCACGTCTAGTAATGAGTACATCCAAACAAAGTAAACTATTGTTCGACTCAACTAGTGTTAGTGGGACTTGCATACAAACAGATAGACGGTGTTGCTATGGGTATTCCGCCAGGGTCGGCACTAGCTGACATCTTCCCAGGAATGATTGAGCGGCAAGTCCTGGATTATATAGCTGATTCNATAGACGGTGTTGCTATGGGTATTCCGCCAGGGTCGGCACTAGCTGACATCTTCCCAGGAATGATTGAGCGGCAAGTCCTGGATTATATAGCTGATTCGTCATTGTACAAACGATACTTTGGTGATATTCTAATTTCTGCTGACGTTATTCATCGTGACTTGTTTTTCAACTTTCTCAATAATATTCACCCCAATCTATCTTTATCTCACGAAAGTGATTCGAACAATAGTTTACCTTTTTTTGGCAAGGACATGCACTACTGGCGAGCTCTAATGAGAGCGAAACCCCAGTCTACACCATTTTCCATATCCGTTTCCATTTTAGGCTCAAGATTTTCCATTACATGCGACAGTCCGCTTGAGATTGTGGACCGTTTCATACGATGTAGTTACGAAGTATGATGACCCTGACTGTTCTTTTGAGCAAAGTTGGTAGGTGTTACCTGCCCGGTTGCCAACCTCGTAAATTCTTAAGTCATTGGTCAAAAACTTCATTTGAGATGGTGACGTCTACCCCCAGAACGTTCTGCGTAGCCTTATTTTATCCGGTTTTCCCTCTGTTTCTCCCATGGTGTTTCACATCATTATTCAAGTGAACGGCGGATGGCGCCATATTATCTTCTGGTCAGGTCATGACCGTCATGAATGAACGAGTTAATTCCTACCTCCTCGATAATGCCCTCTTCAACCTTGATGGTACTTTTTCCTAATTTTTGTAAACAGTTCAGACAGTGCATAATACTTGTACCTTCCATCGAATTCTCTTACTACAGCTTTCTCATTTGGAACGGTCGTTCCAGACGTTCTATGTATGCACGGCTGTACGCAAATTCTTCTTCTTTTTGGACCCTATGCACCTGGGCCGTGTACGCATCATGGACATCTTAGCAAGTGGTTTCCTAGACTGCATGCTTGAATTACGAGAATCACAAACCACCGAAGAACAGTTGGCCAACAATTGGTTCAGTCACCAATCTGCAATGCGCATCTACGGGAGTTATTTACAGTTGGACGAGGATCGAAACGGGATGCTCACACGTGCCGAATTGTCTAGGTATGAACACCACTTACACAATTGACGTTTTCACTTCATACAATGCTCCATGCAGATGGGATAGTGTTTGATCAGCGTCGACCAGACAGTAGCGTTTCGGGTGGTCGTCGCACGTGTAATTTCCACCGAGGTATCTTTGGTTCGTTCCCCGTTTGCCATTAAGGTACTCAGCTTGTGAACCGATCATTCATTTTACACCTTTGTAGCCACTTTTGTGAACGGTTCGTCTGATTGCCACATTAACTCAACGCTATTTAGCCCTTGTGTTGTTCACCTGTGTTGCTCATCAATCAGTAACTGTCAGTGTTCGAATGGTTGAATAAACAGTACTGTTGTGTACTGCCTCTGTAAAACGTCTCGACAACCACAGCACATCATTCACGGAACGAGTGACGCGGGATTGGCGGACTTGAGAGTTTAGGTGTTCTTGGGAGAAACAAACAAAACACAAAACAACACTTTCTATATACGGTGCAAAATTGCTTTCTGCTGGAAAGAGAATATTTTGTCTTTTGAAAACCATTTAGTATGAGTGCAAGCAAGATAGTGTTGTTTTGTCTGAATTGTCAATCTATGCATATGCTGGTGTTTCGCATTAGTTTTTCTAAAAGGAAGCGTACCGTCTGGTGACTTCCGTTTGCGGTTTGTTTTGACAATTGCACAACAACACAAAGATGAAAGATTGTGTGTGCACCGATGTGAATTGTAGTAATGTCTACATGAGGTTTATACTAAAATATAGACAACAGACCAATTAACGTTACACGGTCAAACAGTTAGAACCACGTGTAAACCCACTTACAGATGGTTTTCAACACTTCCTGGCTGCTCAGATTTACACAGGATCCGTGAACTCTGGTCTGTTTGAACAGCAGTGTAACCACTGTTAAAATCAGTTCTAAAGGAAATCAGGGAAGGTAATATGAGGAAGAGGATTGCATTTTGTTGAATGGCATTCAATTACAGGATTTAAAAGTTCAAATCACTTGTCAAATGTAGGTCACTTCTTTCTGTGTTCTTTGGATGAGCCCTTATTTCGTGTTGCAACTACATCACTTGAGCCAGTAGTTCTAGATGTTCAGATTAAAAAAAAATAAATTTTCTAGTGTTCTCCGTACCCTTAGAGTTGCCAGAGGTCCTGTCTGAAGAACATTATTCTCATGTTCCAACTACCATTTTGTGGGTGTGGTTCACAGAACAACTAATGCTCAACAGGCCTTACATCAGATTCTTTAGTTTGGTACAGACCTGATCTTTCCTTGCTAAAGCTATGTGTGTGAATTGCCCACGAATGGATCCATCCACCTGCATCTCTCTGCCGTTAAATGCTTAAACAGGTTAAGTTTGGTATGACAGAAATACCTTACTTCCTGGTACAAACTAGTTCCACTTCAAACCTTAAGCTGAAATTTTTCTTGATGGTTCTGGTATTTTTTCGACAAAGATACCCGGTGCAAAACATTGCGGACATGATAGAGACGTTTCTTGGGAGGGAGTACGTCTTGTTAAGAGGCTTCTTCTTGAACTACGCACTGTCACAATGAGACTGGACGTTTACGCAATGTGACGACTTGCACACCTCGATGACTTATTGGGCTAAACTGGACGGTTTGACGACCACATCGGCAGAGTCACTCTTACCAAGGGAGCCAATAGATAGAGGTCTGACACACCACATTCACTTGATCCCCTAGGTTAGGAGTTGGGAGAAGGTTGTATCTTTTTCCGGAAAGGTACCACTTTTGGTACAGTCACCCGCCCGCTGCCTTGTGATGCAAGTGTTTGAGCCAAAGACTTTGGTTGACAACCCTAGCCGTTTTCCTGTCTACATCCTGGCCGTATCTCAGTCCACATATAACCGTGGGTGTTAACAACATTATGCTGCGTCTGTCGTCTCGCATTGTAAACCGGGTTGCCCTCTCTGCCGTATACAGCAGGGTGAATAGGCGAAAACTTGCTGTTGAACCCTCTCCTACCAACTGCAGCTCTCGGACCCCTCTCGACCCCAATTTCTTGTGATTACTCTGCAGACCACACAATACTTAATAGCACTATCTGTAAGCGGCATCACATACCATCAAGCCTGAGGTCCCCCTCTTCCCTTGCTTAGACCTAGAATGAGAATTAATATGGATGCTTTCAACGTTCACGTTCTGTAACAGACAGGCCAACAGGTCACTATCGCACGAACTTTAGACTTGTTGAACGTTGACGTCTGCTGCAGTTCAGAGACCAGATTCCTGAACAGCAGTCTGTCTAGGGAATTGACAGCACTCGCATTGTCTGCTTGGTACTGGTTATAAATTTCGGTTGATCCCACGGTCGCCGTTACAGGTCAGGCTGGAGTAGGCGTAATCCTCAGCACGACGGTTATAGCCACATTGGCTGATTGAATTCCTGTCAGCAGTAAGCTTTGTACCGTCCACTTGACAGGTTTTGTTAAGGCCAGCTGTGGATGCAAAACATTCAGAAGTCTTTTCATTGTGTCTACTTATGCGTCAGCTGATTGTGGTGACGTCGGTGTCAAGCACGCCCCCTACTCTCATCTGGTCGCACTCCTCCGGTCGACACACGGTTCCGATAGATTCATTCTGGCCAGAGGTATGAACGTCCAGGTCGGCCGCCTTGATGAAGTCGAGTTTTGCTTAGGTGACAGGTTTGGGATAGTGTCATATCTCTTGGATAATGGTGGGCGACTGTTGCAGCTGTGTGCTGAGCATAAGTTATTTTTACACAGCACTAATTTTGGGCATTGTGCACGTTATTGTTATACTTGAGGCCCGTCTTCTCCAAATCAGGTCTGGACTCAGACAGACCACAGGGCCATTAGTTATGGGTGGCGGGGCTCCATCCAGGACTGTCGTTTTTATTGGTACGTTGTCGTTTCGTTCTTACTTCTCCCGGTTTACGACTACACCGACAGCATCGACTAGCTGTTGAAAAGCTAGTTTTACCATCGGTGAAGCGTAAGTACCGGACCAACTTAGAAAGCTGCCTTAGTAGCTCTCACTCCGAACATCCTACTGGTCGCTGGGTCGAGATATCACAGGCCATTCATGAAGCAGGTGATTTAGCATGTGGCATGGGGGTGCATGAGTTGAACAGACATTGGGTCTCGGAGAAATCCCTAGAGTTGTTAGAAGCTAGACAGAACATACCTCCTGGCAGTTGACATAACAAGTCTAGGAGAGAAATCCGTAGGAAGGTAAAACGTAACCTAAACGCTGTGTGAGACTAGGCTAGTGGAAAATGTTAAGGAAGTGGAAGCTGCTTTTGCTTTAGGGAACACCAGCGTGCCACTAGTCCATGCGATCGTCTGTCTGTGTTCGCATGCCCAATGCACTTCACAATAGTCAAGCAACAATAGTCAAACGACTTCCCGCTTTTCGCTTATCACGGTACCTGAGGTAGCTTGAATCACCCTCCGATGTCCACTGGTTCACTTGTGCCCGCGGCTTTACCTAAAACCATTGATGTGGCTATGCAAATCTAGATGTGGCCTAATTCAATGGGTCTGGCCTTCTGGTGTTTTCCATCTTGATCAATTTCAGTTGGGACGTTCGACTACGTACAGAACCATTCGTGTCTACTCACGATCGCCATGTTATGAATTCTTCAGTCACTCAGGTACACGATCAAATTTAGGATAGGCTGCTATGCTGTCGGAAGTAGGTTTCAGCGATGATTCGTGCTATCTGCCTTAATGCATTGCACGATTTCATTAATGGTGCTTGTGACATTACTGTTTAAAGCGTTATTTAAGACGATTTTATTGCCTTTTGCAAACTGTCCAGCCTGTAGCTCATTGTTGGTTGCTCCAAGTGAATTCATTTTTTCCCTTTCTGTTTCTACTGTGTATTGACAACCTCTTCATCGTTTTCATCACTGCACAGGTACGGAAACGGAACGCTGACTGATGCGTTTTTGGATCGAGTGTTTCAGGAATGTATTACCTACGATGGTGAAATGGTCAGTTTATGGTTGTCCTCATGGTTTGTTTTGTCGCAATAGTTTGTTCGTTCATTTTCTGTCGGCTGTGTTCCTCCATACTAAAGCTACCGGCTGCTGATTTTGCATGTGGCCGTTAGTAAGATTCGAGATGGTCAGCTGACGATTTGGCGAAGGAGAGCCACCAGCAGGTTATCCAAACGTTAAGCATCGTACCAGGACATTTCTTTTGCCGGATTAATACAAGTAAAAAAAGTAGTTGGGGAGTACACCTGATCGATTGCTAAGATTATCCTTGTGCTACACCCAAATAGTGCTGTTGTCCCATCTTACACACATCAAATGATGATCCCCATATAGGACCAGACTTTTGAATCTCGGCTGCACACTGCAATTGATGCGTCGCATATACTCGCCCGATTTTCCAAATACTTCGACTATACGTATCACCACGCCATGTACAGCGCCTTGTTGTTCACTTCACCTCTGCTTTCCTGTGTCTGTCTGGCAGAAGAGATACACGTGAAACCTGTACCATTTGAGTGTGGGTACTGCGCATGGATATCAGAAAGTTAGCTCACCTACAGTATGATCGGAGACAAGTAGGTTCCGTCCTATTCCCCTCAGAACGCACCTGGTCTCTATGCTGATGATTACTTTGAGTTGAGTACCTCTACAACATATTTTGAAACTGTACCACATCTCTCAGTCTGTTATTCTAAAAGGTACATTTTTTTGCCAACAGCTAACATTTTCTCATCCACTATCGAGTGTTCGTTACACGCCACATACGAACGGCTCGCCAAAATTGAACGCGTTTTGTCATCCTCATCTTTAAGATGAAAGGTGCACACAATCGCAAACAGGCTTTAAGTCTACCGAACATGAATTACGTGGACGCCTTAGAGTTCGACCGTGTGTGAGAGAATCAATTTTGTGCGCGTTTGATGTCTTCACCATTTTGACCAATCGCTGAGGCTAGCCCTAACTAGTAATCATTTACACTTTTCATCTGCCTTATTTAGTAATTGATTTCTACTACAGGGTTGCTTTTACCTCCCGAATCGAAGTTCCATGACTCCTATTGCCTACCCTCTCACTCTCTCTGTTACCTACATTTATCTGGTCTTTTTTGTGTTCCAGTTTTGTGTTTAATCTTAAAATTGGCATTTTAATAATTCTGCCACGTCTATCCACCCCTTTGAGCTCAGCAGTGGTTAATCTGCCGAATTGAGAGCATCCACCACGACCTCAGAAAGGGTGGGGAGAGCTTTTTGCAAACAGTTGGTCATCCCTCTGATCTCTTAACTGGGTTTCATATCTATGACTTTTCAGCAGATACACGTCAATATTAACTAGTGGTTTATCATCTGTGATCTTGAGGTTGTTGGTACAAAGGTACCATATACACGACTGCGATCATTCGTGGATGTACGCAAGAAAGTCTTGGTCCAACAGAATGCCGTGGATCGTTGGAGAGTACTATGAGATCGACTAAATTCTTCCAGATTCTCGCATTCACCTTGCGGCATGTAACAAGCTGAGTCTTTTCACGCCCATGACTAGCGGATTGCAGTCTTCTGAATTTTTCGGGTGTGTGCTACATATGTGATGTGTTTTGAGTTATACAACCCATTGGTTTCAGTAGCCACCTGTGCTTGGAAATCGGACGCCAATAAAACAGCCGCTTCGTTGGCCTTGTTCCTACACCCTATTTTGACATTAACTGGACTTGTAGGATCATAGGTTGTTACCGGAGAAAGAAAGATCTTTACTGGTGCGTTTCTGTCTGTGTGTTGATCGGTTAAAAGTTCTGTTAGACGGTTTGTACATATAAAGGAAAAGTGAGTGGGACCAAATAAAACGTAAATTCAATGAAGCTACTGACTTCAATCATTTCAGCAACGAACACTGAAACACACTGAAACAAAATTCAGTCAGACATGCTCAGTCGATGACCTGTGAGACTGAGCTAGTATAATAGCGGTTAAGAAACTTGTAGTATCGGTTGTCTCTCGCGTATGAGCCGATCGGGTAGTGTTTTTAAAACTCTCAACCGATTCAGCTCTGATCACAGGGTTGAGCAACATTCCATTGTGAGCAGACTCTAACTGTGAAGCCGTTCTGTTTACAAAGTAACCTGCTTGTTTTATTACTCGGCCTCAACGAGTAACCTTTTAAACGTTCATTCTTGTTTAGTAAAAGATGTGCATGTTGATGACCCGGGGTGTGGAGTATTTTGTAGGTAAGATTTAGCTTTTTGAGTTATCTGTAATTCACTGTGAATCGACTTAATTCTGCTAGTCTTTCCGGGTAGGAGGTTCTCATAAACCCCATACTACTTATAGTAGCCTCTTTATGGACACTTTCATTAAGTGATAAATCCCAATTAAGATAAGGGCGACAGGCTTGTTTGTTCGTTTCCAGATGTAGATGGATTACGGGGGCAAACATAATGGGAAGCACTTCAAGTCAGAGTATTCCGCAAATTCTTTCTAGAAGGTTCAGTGTTATTTTTGCCATTTTAGCCATGGCAGCATAATTTGTAAACAAACTCAAACTGCCTATCATTATGGTTCTTCGTCCTTCTTTGCATGCTGGCACGAACAGTTTTGTGTCTCCAAGGTAACAGTCGGTGTAATTTGGGCGGCGAACGTGCATGACTTTACGCTTGTTGATATTGAACAGCAGTTCGTTTTCTATGGACCACTGATTCAAGCAAATCGTCTTATAAGGTCACTACATCTTCTGTGTGCTCTAAAACTCGCCAGAACTTTGCGTCGTTGGCGTAGAGCGACATCGACCATTTGACTGTACTGGGTGGTTCCAGAACAGAAACAGGGGTTTGTACGTTCCGAGCTAATGAGTGATTCAAGCGGCAGTACGAAAAATGTCAGGTGCAAATTCTGTTCAATGTGTTGTGTGAGATAATCACCTCACCATTTAATCTTGATAGTTACCCAATATCCGATGTCTATCCGTTCACTTGGTTGTGTTTATATTTACTGACTGTGTTTATCCAGCGATCTGACTCGGGTTTCTCCTGATATTTACTATCTCGGCCACTCTTACGGTTGTCGCAGTGGATCTGTTGCAGATCATCGACGATTCCCACGTTTACTCAGGGCACGTTTTATTTACTGTGGAAACCTACTCCACATCGGAAATTCGTTCCCAACAGCCATGAACTATAGTTGGATTGTTTGCTTAATAAACTGGTGAATAACGTTACTACAACTCGTGATTTAACTTACTTCATCCATACGATGTGTTTGTATGATTGTCGTGGGCTCAGAAGGCCCACAAGCACATTGTTACCCATTCCTCGTTACCCCACTGATAAGTGGTCGTAGAATACTGATAGTCTGATCTCATCGACTGTATATCATCATCACAGCACGGTCATCTGTCTCACGTGATCAGCTTATAGTGTGCAGTTTTGTCTGACGTGTTGTCTGAAAACTGGCACACATTCCCGCGCTGAGCACTAAACGATCGCATTACATGTAGTTGTGCAGGCGCCTCTATGGGCTGATATCATGAGCAAGAAGCTCAATATTTTCTAGACACACTACCAAGTAGCCAATAGATCATTCTCTAAACAAAATTAACATTGACTTTCAAGTCTCATAACAACCATGCTGGTTCAAAGTGGGCATTTTACTGTTCAAGCATCTGGCCAAGAGCGTGGTGTGATATACACACACTGGTATCTAAACCCAACTCTATTCTCATGTCACTGTGCTTGAATTATTCGGGCGGAACGGCAGTGATGGAACCTGTGAACAACTTACGATGCGCACAGTCTTTCGGCATTAACATTGGCACATGTTTATTGGGTACAACAACTTATTCCGTAGATTGTAAGTATCACAATCCTGATCGTTTCAAAGCTGCTTTAATGGTGTATGAACAAACGAATAACGTCACGCGTTGTCTCTTTTTAGTGAATATCTCTCACGTCCATATTTATATGATAATTTTATGGTGGTCCTGCCATTAACAGGTTTCGCTTGTCTTGATCTGTAGTGTGTTTCAATTGTCGCCTGCGTTTTTCGACTAGATCCCATCAACCATCACTTAATGACCAGGGTTTTGGGCGGATTCGAATAAGGTTTTGACACGTGAAGGCTTCAGTCGAGTCTGTCCGAAATCCGCGGAGATCTGTTTCGAAAACCCAGGTGGTCATCGAAACACTGCATACCAAACGAAATCACAATGTGAAAAACTAACCGTACTTTCCGAAAAGAAGAAAGAGAAGGGGTCTGTCACCTAAAACCAAGCTGTGCATACTAACGGAATGATGTCTACAGCTTTTACTGTTCAACCACCTTAAGTTCACTTCCATTTTCTTTTGCTAAGTCGTCGGCTGACCATCTCGTATTTTACTCCAGTTGACCACCGTGCTGAAAAATGCTGCATGAAATATGCGGTCTAGTTCTGTGAGTCTTTGTTGTCATTGTTCCAGTGTGAAGTCGTTCACTCTTCACAGCCCCTTGGTTGCTTACTCACTGAAGCCAACCGATGCGTGCAGTTGAGCACGAGCATGGATACTCGAAAATCTCTATACCTCTCATACCCTTAGCTATTGACGGCCCTGTTTCAAGGTCACAAATTAACACTATTGTAACTCTAACATTCATCTTTCAGTTAAAATGAGGCACCTTTTATACGTCAAAAATGCCCTTGAGCTATAGAACTCCGCCCTATTCTTAGAGTTACGATCCATCCGTTATTCGTGGTACAGCTTCCTAGACTCACGAACTGGTCGGCAATTTGCTGAGCATTATTACCCTAGTTCTTGAACAACACAACATTTTGAAACTGTAAAATATATCCCGCCTGATCAGGCGGAACGGGAGGTATTATCCCGTGAAATCTGTTCCTCATGAAGATGGTCGAAAAACGGTACTTTACCTCAAGCAGTCAGTCACTGTTTTTTTTATCGAGAAAGACTTCCAAGCATGGATCCCGCGAGTGCCTCTATTTTCCGCGTACTGTAAGAACGTATTGTGTACATATGTTTCGTAAATTCGCCAGGCCTTCAAACTTAACCATCGTACCATCTGTTACGTTACTTTAAAGGCGACTCCTGTTGAAGTATGAAGTACGGTCAGTACTGGCGTTGCTTCTTTCTCGAGACAGTCATTCATTTGTACTGAACAATGCTTGCTTCTCGTTTCCCTGACGTGCCTTGCACACGTGCCGTCTGCGTTCACGTGTGTTCGGGGAACTAAAGCACGCATCAAAGTCGGCATTTGGATGGAATAGAATAAATTCAATGTAGTCGTATCAACTGATTGCTGCAGTCCCTTTGCCTTCTTATGCCATCTTCTTTGTTTCCATATTTCACGTTCTACCTTACATTCTGCTGATCTAGTATTCAAATTTGACCTTTCTTCTTAACTTTGTGTAGTTCTGACTTTGAATTGGCACTGTGTAGTGTTTATGGCTCTCCTTAACCCATTACGGTACATTTGATGAATATTCACGTTAACACGACACCATACCACTGCCTCGAGATCTTTATTGATTTCATGCTACCTGATATGCTCTCTTCGTCTTTTGTTGTTCTTTTCGCTCATTTTGTCCACACTGTTTTTACTGCAGTAGCTTACGAAAAGCGAATGAAATAAATTTACACGTTATATTTTGTTCCACAGCGCGCTGTTTTCAAACCGACGGCAGAAACTTTTTCTCAGGCTAGTTAAAATATTTCTCAAATTTCAACAGTCCATTCAATACAGACAAATGTTGAACTGATGCTGTTTTTATCATTTTTACTAAACTCAGATTAACAGTTGGTTTTGCAAACAATAATTTCGTGACTGCAACATGTTACTGGGTATCAGTCCTGTGGATGAGTGTATATTTAACCCTGCAATGCTTGTTGAAAATGAGCAATAGCACTTGTCATATCGGTTTACGATGTGAGAGGCAAAGATTGTATCGATTGGCTAGCAACCAAACATTTTATGTTCATTGCACAGCTAACGTATAAGAAAGTGAAATGAAATTCTTTGAGCAAAAATGTGCCAAAAGCGCGCTTAAGTGGTTATCAGATAGTGCAATGTAGTGTGTATTTGGTGAATATGTCGTGCAAATTAGGGGCCGAATAAGAGAGAAGCCTACCAGCCATATAGCTAACGAGTAAGGTTAGAGTAAATCCACTTGAAATGGACATATTTGAACAGCGACGCAGGAAAGTAACTTCTTTGCCAAAATTCTCACGAATCTGTCCGTGTGATAGTGAGGTGAACGTGATGGCAAATAACTCCGACAAACAGTTCTATGGGGACAGTTATGAACTGTTTCAAGCACTAGACAAAACGAACGTCGAACTTTTGACAAGACTAAGATGGATCATCTGAAAGAAGTAGTCCGAGATACCTAACAGATTTTGAATTTAGTGCGATGGTTAATCTCTCTGATACGAAATTTGAAATCGTCAACATGTCTGCTAGTCTTTCACTCATAACTATTGAGAACCATGTGTTTAATCCATCCTGTAGTACTGAAACCGGATGATTTTTAAAATTACGTGACAAAACTGTGTTGACATATTCAAGAACACACGAATCAGGGCACTTTTGGAAATAATTCGTATAATTTTCAAGTTGACCATCACTCACATTTGATCGCAGCGTTCGCANAAATCCCGGCCGTGGCAAGGATATGCACTACTGACGAGCTCTAATGAGAGCGAAGCTCGAGTCTAGTGCTCCTTTTCGAAGGAGGCTGGCTGGCAAGTCTATCTGAATGCGAACGCTGCGATCAAATGTGAGTGATGGTCAACTTGAAAATAAACCAGATCCCCGACTACTCCTCAGTAATACTTCGTATAATGTAAGGAGAAATGGAGAAAGCACCATATATTGGACAGCTCAACAATTGTTCTGAGCGTCGGATGATTTGTTACTTTCCGGCGCTGTATAATAAAAACGCCTAAGTGTAATGTGGGTACTCCATGTTGCTGAAATTGTGGCTTCTTTTCATGCGACAGTCTTAGTAAGGTACTACGATCCAACGTACAAAGGCATTGTTATCATCAAAGTGTAGCACGATCTGGTCATGTCTGTCCAGTATTTAAGCACCCGAGTGAAGTATGCACTACGGCTCGGCCACATGAGCAGTTATTTACGTGTTATTTCTGTTCCAACACCGGCTGCCAGTAGCACTGATTGTAAAGATTAATGACGTGGAGTGATAATTGTTGGCGTGCAAAGGTAAATCGCCACCACGCTCATTCACATGATCGATGTGTATCAGGCTGTAATATCACCCATATTTCGCTAATCTCTACCACTTAAGAGTGTTGTTGTGATTGCTGGCTTCGAAACACTGATGGTTGTCAATAGTTTCATTACGTCCGTCCTTATTTGCTCGCCATATCACTGAACGTTACGTGCAGCAATAAAACATTATTGGAACGTCGTGAGAATTGTTCGCTATAAATTTCTACTTCAGTCACCTGCATGCTCTCCAGATTTGCAACCCATCTCCCATAAGGACTGTTTCCTCACAGTTTAAGCTTTTGAGTCAGAGACTCGGTGTAACGTTCCTCAAGTCAGCCTCCATCCTTAGCGTGAACGACTAAGAAGTATCGGCATTCTTCACTCTCCTGACAGTGACGTTGTTTATCCATTATCTCTTCCTTTCAGGTGGGACCCAATTGTGAAAAGTCAGGGCTTCGGCTGTATTTGAACCATCATCATCATAACAGCCATGAGCCTGACCAAAGGTACTGTGGTTCGGGCCGCCGTTCACCTCAACAGTGACGTGGAATATCCTAGAAGGAAACATTACTACTGCGAGAGACAGCATGCCTCAACGCGGCAAGCGCTCTACCAGCTGTGCTACGAAGCCACACCAGGCGCTCGGAAATTTCGCATCATAAATCTTCCACACCACTTATCAGTAATACAATTTCTATGCTCATCAGTGACGTTGGTGGATTCCAGCGTGAACTGTTTGAGAAATCCTGCTGGGGCAGTCGAACCCCTGAATCATTTGGTGGACTCCATATAAGACTGTGGGACGGGTGGGTAACAGAGTCCAAATGTGAAATTTCCGTGCTCCTGGTGTGGGTTCGTAGCTCAGCTGGTAGAGCGCTTGCCGCGTTGAGGCATGCTGTGTCTGTCGCTGGTTCGAATCCAGCCGAAGCCCTGACTTTCCACAATTGGGTATCATCTAAATCATAAATCTGTCACACTACTTATCAGTAATACAGTCTTCTCCTTTTGTTTCGATCCCCAATGTTTCTGCATTTCTCCGTACCCACGGATGATAATTGTTTCCTAATGCCAAGACAACTTACTGGCATCTGCACCTTCAATCTTTGGCCTGGAACAAGTTGGTCAGCAGGCTGCTTTTCCAATTAATCTCTCAAGTTCGGAGCTTGATATATGCTCTGTGTCGGAGACGCGAATCTACGATCTCAGTACAGTTATTCGTTTGAACTCATCTCTAAGTAACCGTCGGTCCAAGCACTCCCCCCAGGGTCTCTGGTGATGCCCAGAATGAATTTCGCGGTCAAGCTGGAGTGGGGATCGCATTGGATCCCAGCGCAGAGCAACGCTTGCTCGACTGGGGGTCAGTGAGCAGTCGATTATTTCAGACTCAGAACATCGGTTGAAGTCTGCCAACGCGAATCAGAAAAGTGGTACATATGCATTATACCGGCATACACTTCAACTGATGGCTGCTCGGATGCTACAAACGATGCGTTCTATGACACCTTCGTGGAACTAAACACTCTGACAACATTCTGCTACCTAGCGATTTTAATGCTCAGCTTGGTTACCGTTTACCAGAAGTGAAGCTGCTGAGAGGTGTTCGGTGCCTGAACGCAGCGCATTGACAATGACAGAAGATTCCTGCAGCTGTGCACATCTCACGGTCTCCGTAATTCGAGCGTCTCACTTCAACATAGGAAGTAACATCGTGGACACCACTCTATTCTTCTCAGTCACGGACACAACCCCACCATCATACAGCAGTCAGTAGCAGGTGGTGTCAGTCAGTTAAAGATGGTCGTACTTTATGGCACAATCATCTCAGATCGCATCACGCTACTGTGTGTGTCCGTTCTGTTTTCTTATTCGCCTAGAGGTCATCACCCGCAAATACAAGGTAATTAACTGACATTCAAGCGAGGAGAGTATGAAAAACTTTTATGAAGGAGCTTCGGTAAACAAATTTCCCCGTTCGATTCAACCAAAAAACTTAACGAACACTGGGAACAACTCGCGGGAACTAAAAAATTGGCTATGAAGAAGTGTGTTCCAAAGGAGCTGTGTAGTTACAACAGCAGTGGACTCCTGTTGCCTCGTTAAACCTTATGTAAAAGCGTCGCTTGGTTCCACTCAGCTCGATCGTCGAAAGCCTGAACGCAAGTTGATGGAAAGTATGTACAAAGACCATAAGCGCAGCTTCGTCGAACGGTCGAAGGAGATTGAGAGAGTCTTTTTGTCTGGGAATAGCAGAAAGCTATTTTTCATGACGTGTTTGCACTAGCCAGTGTAAGTTGGAGCATACTTGAAAAAGATGGTTCTTTTATCACTAGTGGGATGAACACTTTGAGGGACAGCTCAGTTTACCCCAACCAAATCATATGGACGACGGAATCCTACTGGTCAGTTATTGTCTTCCAGACGGCTCTGGTGCATAACAAGGCTCTTGAATCACATATTTTCTCTTTTCAGGGATAGCGGAGAGAGGTTGATATAGGAACTGACGAAGCTCTTTCATGCGGTTGGGCAACCTGGAAAGGTTCTTCGTTATTGATGCTTATCACCAGGAACCACGGGGGCATCGGTTTGGTGTCTTTTTTGTCCAAATTACTCAATGAGCTCACATGAAGCCTGTCAACTAAGTTCTCGCTCTCAGTAAAAATCAGGACATCACCGACGTATGTTCTGTATAAAATAGTCATGGGAATATTATCAGAAGTGTGTCTCTCAGTCATTCCAAGGAAAACATCCGCTAATATTAGGCCTAATGAGCTGCTCATGGCCACCCCGTCAGTTTGTACAAAAGCAACTCCTTCGAACTCAAACCGAATGTTTTTGTACACATGATCGCCGAGATAATCAAGAGGAAGAGGCAACTGAATATTCTGAATCAAAATAAAATCGCAAAGAAAATTCACGGTCTAATGCAGAGAACATTATTGAACAACAATTGCACATCGATCGAACACACAGAACTCACAGAAACCTCTACTGCACCCAAACCCAAACATTCTGGCCATCAGTGAAGCCATGTCCATCCAACAAAGAAAGCCAATGTTATGTGAAGAAAATTTGGTGGTTCAAACCGTCAACTTCCTGTGGTAGCAGCCTTTTGACCCACAATCCACTGCATTCAACTGTTGTTGCCATGCCTCCTCACCATACATTCTGTTTGCATTTGGTATACGGCTGATGAGATAAATCGAAATGTTAACATCCCGCAACGTTCGTCTTTTTTCTGCTCTGACAAACTGGATCAAGAGAACCTAGGGTCTCAAACTCTTTCGTGAATTTTGGTTTTTCGTAGGAAACTTCCCGTCATTGTCGCAGTGATCGGCGACCTGAACCACAGTACTCTCTGGCCGGGCCCAAGACCATTGTGAATGAAGACGTGTAATGTGTAGAATTCTGGTTCAAGGGGGCGACTTTAAATAGTCTGCACCGGTGACCTTTGTAACACATCACATCAACATAATCAGGTTAGTTGTTCGCGGAATGTGCCTAAACGTTGAAATGAACGGTAGGACTGTTCAACGATTGTACTCTGGATATCTCCGTACCTACCATAGTCGTTCATTGATTTCACTGGCTCAGACACTTTCTCCATGTTCCATCCCATCTTTTCCCTTCTCGTATCTCTTATTGAATCAGGGGTATTATGAAAAAGGCAGCGAGGATGTTAAAAATATCTTGACGAAGTTAAAATCAACACTGTTCCTTGGGTACGAACGTAATGTTTCCAAATTTTTGTGACGAGAAGTGCTGTCTGTCGTTTTTCGAACATGCCAGTGGATAGGTGGTACGCTTATCGGCTCGTCCGTTTACAGTTGTAGCTCTGTGAAGATGCATCCTTTATTCCGAGATGCGCCGTGAATTCTCTTCCTGTGACGCAAAATGTTTATGAATTTTGTTCACGCAATTAACAGGACGTAACCTGAAGCCAAACGTGATCACATTTAACGCCCGCATCTACGACACTCTTCATGTAGCCGCCGACAAGGTTGCCAGTGATGTGAATGTTGTTAATTCGATTCACTGTTTATCCTAGTTAGCCAGTAAGCAAATTTCATTTCAGGAAGCGATTCATCACCTGTAAGTCAAAGTCTTTCACTAGAAGAGTTGATTACTGTCGCCAGTATGGTTGGCGGAAATGAGATCTTTCTTTTATCACTTCCCTTCAACGTTCGGTCATCTTTGAGCTATCAGTCAATTACGTTTGGGCGTGCTGGTCGTTGAGTGTTTGCTTGTCTTCTCCCTAATAATTATATCGGCGCTATCCATTTCACATGGTGCGCTTTGTTTTCCAGGGATTGCGCATACTCTCAAAATTGATAGGGATCTGTCTGTGTTCATCCCTGATGTTGACATGTTAGAGTTAGCGAATACTTTAGTCTTTCTGGACAATTGCATAGGTATTGATGGAGGTTTAAGTGAGTCCGTCAGCTACCTCAATAGCATTTATCATTTTATGCCACCTATGGCGACGGAGAGTCAGGAGTCGTTCTACGCATTCTTTCTCATTACATAGCCTCTTCGAAATGAAAGTGTTATCAGATTACTGTCATTTCATACCGGCTGCGACTGATACGGTCGGGAGTGGAGGTGGTAATGTTGGATGCTTTCAAAGGTGACCGGTTTCAGTCATACCTGGGCTTATCAGGTTACTTGTTGCGATGGGAAATGTTGTTTGACGGAATTTTCAGTTGTCGTCAGGTTGATTCCTTAACACACTATATCTGCTCGTGCATTTAAACTGTTAGCTTCCTTGTGAAGTGCACCATGTAGATCATATCCGAATTCGGTGTCGAAAACAGTTATCTTCACATCTGTCACATCATCTGTTGATCAGTGGTGCTATTGACAGTTTAACGTCAAAATACCAGACGACTGTAGAGTATTGACCGAAGTGTGTAGTTAACATACCTTATCATCCATGAGGAAACACTTGTAGAAAGGAAGGAGGTACCCTTTCCTCCGAAGTCCAGGTCGTTTTTGTCAACTTCGGTCTTCCCTGGCGAAGACTGCCATCGTATGTTTTCGTTTCTGGAGTTGGGCACTCGTGACTTATAGTGGTTGAAGACATTGCGAGTGTTAATGGATACTGGAGCATCACCGTTTATCTAATCCGCTAGCATGATTCACGTCTAGCTTCCTGTATACTCGAATGTGTGCTCCATTATTTTGGTGAATGCTGAACCAGCCTCTTTGGAGATCATTGAACGGCAAAGTAACTAACATTGTAAGTCTTTTCGTTTGAATATCACTCAGTGCAAAGTCTCGTTTTAATTTTAACCCGACCCTCGTAATTAATAATTTCCATTAATTGTTACTAGAATTGATTATTTCAATAGCTGAAAAGCCGGTTCTGGTATCTGCCTAGCAGTTCCCTGACTTGACTTGCGCCGTTGATTTTGTAGTACAACAGAGAAAGCTGGACAGAAGCTCTCTTGCAAAGGCTGCCATCAATCCTTCGTTTTTGTAATGTGGGTGTCTCACTGTTGCGTATAAGAGTTCAGATAGTAGTTTTTATTAATTAGGTTCCTTGGCCCCACTCTGCTATCCGTTGACTACGACAGACCTTTATCTATTGTTTTCATTGTCATTGCTGTCTGTGATGGTCGAAGTCGTAAAACACAGACTGTCGGATATCGTGCCAACCCGTACACAACCATAGCGTACGTAAGTGAAGAGCCTATGACTGTTTTTGTTCACATCCACTCCGGTTGTGCTCCCCACTCGAATAATTGCTGCATCTTAACCTGACCTCTGAACGCTGTACACTTCACTTTAGCGTTACCGCCCTATTCGATCCCCGTTAAATCATGACGATTGTCGCTTTCTCGTCTCCTTTTGACAGGACTATAAAGCCTATCTGGATTTTGTGCTGGCCATGGAAAATAAACGAGAACCACAAGCGCTTGCCTATCTGTTTCGTATTCTGGACATAGGCGGCAGAGGGAGACTAGACGGTATTACGTTAAGACATTTTTACGATTCCATGGAGGAGAAACTGCTTGCTGCAGGCAGTCTATCACCTGCTTTCAATGACGTACAAAACGAGATATTTGACATGGTCGAACCAGTCAATCCGAACTACATCACCTTGAATGACTTGATTCGGTGGTGAGTCTCTGTTTATTGACATGCGTCTTTGTGCAAGTGTTCACGGTTACATAAGAAAATGGTCAATCAGCATGTACTAACCAGCCGGTACAACGCATTGCCTTCGTTGTTGAATTACCACGCTTTTGGGTGCGCGTGTCGGCTGAATCTCCAGTTATCGAAATGTGAGATGTGAATTTGCCTTTCTTATTGCCTGTTTTTTGCTTCTGGATATCGGTTGCTCACATGACGGCTGTTGGATATTGGTCTTATCCGACCCTACATGTGGTCTTCATTCGTCGTTCCATTTCGACACATTTTCATTGAGTTCGACAGATTGACAGACAGACATTGGAATTGACTAGTTTATGGGGTTGTTTACAAATACATATGCGTCATCTTCAGACGATCGGATAACCCTACCAATACTGACAAAGGAAATTGGTTGAACGCTCGGATGTGGTAATTCGGTTGTATCTAATTTGAGGTCGGTGACTGATCAAGGCCTCATGAGCACATGGATCGGAGTTCATACTCCGGTCTTGGCAAAGATATGCACTACTGACGTATCCTAACGAGAGTCAAACTCGAGCCTGGTTCTGTTAAAAGGAGGCGGGCTTTACAAACCTGCATGAACGTGAAAGCCTTGATCGAGTATGAGTGGTGTTCATTTTATAAAATTAGAAGTAATTATCGTAAACGCGCTTGCCCCTAGTATTGTCCAGCAGGGCACTTAATGAAAGTGACTATCGATATGGTAACTCCTTGTATTCTGCATTAGGAAATCTGTCGGTGCAGTTTAGACTTGAATTCTCATTCCTACCATTAGGTGCGATCAACTCTCCATCGTATCCTTTCAATCTCCTGCTATCAAGAAAGGATAGCTTTTATTTTCCCATATCTGTTTGATCATTTTTAGTCTCTCCAAGTTAGTTGCTACCCCCATCTTGGCCAGTTTTATATTCGAAACGGTCCCAGTGTGTTGACTAACGTTCACATTTGGTAAATGCACCTGCCAACAAGATGGTTTTCATCCGGTGGTCTTTCTGAGTGTCACTGAATGTGGCATGCATTTTCATCATGTGACATCAAAGTATCCATACCAACTTTGATCAGGTAGCCACTCAATATTTAATGTTCTTCATAGCCGTTAAATCCGACCCACCAAACCACACTTTCTGTTTTCCGTATGACCGTTACAAGTGTTTGTCTTCCACCACCGGGAGGATTATGGTGCGTGATAGAATTTATCTATTCACTAAGCTTTCAGATTTCCTTCCTGGTGTCTCAAAGCAAGTCGTCGTTTATCTGCCCCAGTGATTTAGCCCCACTACAGTGTATGAATAACCAGACAGTGTATGTTGCCCTTCTTTCTGTTTCTAGTTTAAAATAGCTTTGCCTTGATTGGGAATATCACGCATCTCAACCTCTTGCGTTTCCTCCCTCACCTTCTACTGCAGTGGCAAAGGTGACACCATCATTAACCTTTTGATTGACCTCCAAGGTTTCTGGTCACATGAAAACCGCGAAATGTTCATGACCGAATTGCCGGATGAGGCGGAATTGTGATCAGAATCCTTCGAGTGCTGTTGTGGCTGGACGGGTCATTCATCGGTCATTCAGTGTGTTTGCACCGATTCAAGCCACCTCGCCTTTGGCAGGAACTGGTCGGCCAGCTTTGCGTCTCCGATCGCCGTTGTGGAAATTCACAGTCACTACACTTCCTCGTTTTCATTTCTGCGGCTTCTGGTTTAACTCGAGTTTTAATGAAAAGCACAATGTAATCAACAAGCTTGTTTTCATTGATTCACCGTCTGGCCAAATACGTCACATTTTTATTGCAATTCTACAAAAAAATCGTTAATGGAGAAAGCAGAGAATGGGTAGCCTGGTAAATCAGTGTCAATCTGCAATCAAGACTATACTTGAACAGTGGTAGTTGACAGGTTCATAGAGTGGGGGTTGACCACAGTAGCTCAGAGTTATAAACGAAACATTCTTGGGCACCTATGGTGGTGTTGTAGAGGCGAATTCCAGTGACTTCGACTGCGGGCAGCATCCTACACCTCGCTGTCCTCGACCGGACGTTAACTCGGCAGCTTAAGCGAAGCACCTTCATCAGATTGACAGAATGCTATAATCTGCCAGGTGTGGCAGTGTAACGCCGTTGATTGACTCCGCTATTCCACTGTTGAGTCAAGCTGAATGTTATTTATGGACCTGTCCAGCTAACCATCTAATCGCTCAGCTAACGTTACTGGTTCCACGGGACAAGATGATTGAGCATGTACCCAACAGGGTTACAGAAGTAGGTACTTTATAATTTATACAGGGGCACAATCTGATTGAAAATAAAACTAACATGCAGTTTGGCGACACAAAATCACGTACTAACCGCAGTTGAGGGCTTTTGTGTGGTAGTTTCAACCGGCTTGTCCTTAAAGTGTAACTTAATGCGCACGGGTTTATTTCCTTCCTGCTACTGCCTATTTACCTCATCCTGATGCTCCAGACCTTTTCGGACAGCCATTTTGTGTGTAGTATGCGTACGAAAGCCGATTCTTCAGGAGCAGTGTCTTTCGTGAATGTTCCTACCGGTATGTTCATCCAAACAGTAATGGGGTTTATTTTCTATCTTAAAAACTGTCGTGATGAAAACTGGCCGATTCAAGTATCTTCATGTGCATTGTGAGCCGAACTGAACCACGAGCAGGCGGCGTATGCATACATCCAGAAAGTCCAGTTGGTTATTTATCTTAATCTCCAAGTTTCAGCATGTGGACTTACACTTGGCCAATCTGATCTACGTTATTGTCGAATGTGCATGGGATATCATTCACATACCTTTCGTAAACTGCGTTAGCTCACGGATGTCCTCAGCTGTTCAGTGTCCAATTTCATCATGAAACTGTCCGTAAACAGTTGCCTCAATTTCTGTCGCACTGCGATTCCAATTTTTTGTCGTCAAATTTCTTCATTGAACGTGGGCTGTACGTTGTAGGTATATAGACAAATTAACTGTATAGGTTCGACTGTTGTTATCTGAAGCAGGTTAGAAAAGTATTTCCGTCTACTGTTTGGAATTACTTCATGTGCCGAACCCTTCCTTGTCCGTCACTGAGATTTACCGTATTGATTGAGAGAGGAAGATCAACATTTCTATGCTTTTCATCGGCTCCTCATTTGGTGTGTGAAAAAACCATCCTGACGTTTATTGTATTCGACGTGTACGATTAACTGTTTCACACGAGGAGGGTGTTAAAGATAAGACGACTCGGATTGTAACTACACACCGCTATCGTCATACTGCTGTTGTCCAACTATTGGCCACCAGCGTCCGATCGTGGTTTTGGTGATGTTGCAATATTCTTAGTTCGATTATATATCACCTCTTGACCTGTTACTCAACAGCTGCGCTGACTATATCACTGTTAGTGCGAATAGTGATTTGCTGCACATTGATTTATCTGGATGGCTTTACACATCAAATCAGATGGTTGTGCACTGTCCATCTTGGTAAGTGATAGAACTCCATTTACTGTCGCTGGAGTCGTTGGGAGACTGAACATCTAATCAGACTACCAATCAATGTGAGAGGTTTTCTGGCGAACTGGACTGGCCGGTGCTCGCGCGTAAGCGGCCGCCCAGTGGGGACATCTTGGGTTATTCAGGCCGCCCCGCTGGGTTCACCTAGGTGTGGTAAGATCCCGCCTTGTGAAGTTATTTGTTCAGCCGGCACTGGGCATGCGGTGCCATCTGGCTCTGTGGTCAGATTATTGCTTTCTCAATGTTCGTTTTAGGTTGATGCTTAACTCTGGCAAGTTGGTGAGAGTTGTTACACTTTAGCGTGCGTTCGGAACGCGTTAACCAAGTTTTTATTTTGGATGGTTGTGCCGCAATTTTTTTAAACCCAGCAAACCTCAAGACCGTGCGGGATTGTGATTCATAAGCGAACGTGTCTGAGCATTTGGACATGGTGAGCAAATCACTGATGTCTTCAAACTGCGTTATCTGCGATTAGGAGATGCGCAAAAGCAGCGGGTCCATAAAATGATCTGTCGTGTAAAAATCAAATCCATTCGACATGTAGATGGTTTCAGCTGTTAGCATCTAGGGTTCATAAAGATGACGTGAATAAACTTTGTGAGATTGGACATTAGTAGGTTTGGCTTTCTTACATTAGCATACACGTTGAGTCACGTGAATTGAATAGCAGTGAACAGTTATGAATGGTCCGGTGTTACCAGTAATCACCTGGGTTGTCACATTCAATGCTTCAGCAAGTATCCTGATCTCTCCAGTCATTTCAACGTTCAGAATATAAGCATAACCACCAACAAGTGTCTGAAAACTGCTAGAACACGAAAAGTGGCAGATGCAAGTATTTCGTATTGACTCTTTAGTAACAAATTTACGATACCATGAAACGGTATTTTTATGCCGAACGGTCAGCAGGGTGGGACGGGTGGTCAATCGGTGGGTTAGGACAGGTCACTAATTCCAGGGCAAGGTCAAGCTAACGAGCAGTTGTTTCAGAACACACAGGGCCGACTTCATTCGATTGTTGAACGGTATTTTGATGGGTGATAAGTGGAGAGGGGATTTCGGTAGGTGACAGTTGAACATCACTTCACTGATCGCAGCACTCGGTTTCCTATAAACTTCAACTAGGATGTGCATTGCTGACGGGTTCTAACAAGAGCTAAATTCGAGTAGTCTCTCTCGAAGGAGTTGGCTGAACATTCGATGAAAATGTGACTGCTGGGAATGGTGTCTAGATTACAGGTGCGCGTATATGAATTTTAGAACGAGTCAACTAAGATAGTACAGATCTGTGTAGAGTGGATCACAGTTTTCTAAAGAAGGATGGATGCAAACATGAGCTGGTTGACACCGAACGAGCGTAATATGACTTGTACAATCGGCAGCAATGCGTATTCTCCAACCTTTAAGGCATAGAATGTAGCTTGATAGAGTAATCCCGTCTGTCCTCAACCTGGTAAGCTGCATGCCAGAGGGCGCAATAACCAAATAGGGTTCAAGCAGTCCAGCTTTAGAACTAAATTCTGGCATGAAATTTGGAACCTAATTTTGCGTTAACTGAGTGAAATAGTCCTGGAGTAAAATTCCTTTCATAAGTCTGAACAAAACAGTTAGAACACGAAAACTGCTAGATACAGTGATTTTTTATTGACTCGTCAGTACCAAGTTAACAACGTGGATAGGTTTTGTTTTATAGAAAACAACTAGGGGAGTGGATAATCAGTCAGTGAGTTAGAATAGGTTATTGAGTCTATGGAAGGGTCAGGTTCACGAACAGTTGTTTCTGCACATGGAGAGCCAGCTTGAGTCAATTGATTGTGACCGCCTCAATAAATTGCAAGAATCTTGAATTGAGGTGACGCAATAAGATTAGGAATGCACAAGTTGGATAGATAACGTGACCGGTGGTCAGGACATGTCTTGCGACTGCGGAAAGTAGTTACTTGTGTGTTTCAACGACTGCCGTTCTTTGGTAATACGAAATTCTGCACCCATCTAAACAATTGTCCCTTCGCTCTAGGGATCAAACACCTCTCGGTTCTGGCTACGCAACGTTCTCTGTAGTTACATGTAAACAGGTAGACACTGTGAGTTGGCACGGATATGTTGGTCTTTGATGAAAGACACAAGCAGCTTCTAGTTCCGAAATGATACACAGAGTTTCGCTGTGCTGAATGTTTGTTTGATTGAATTCATTGGCGTTTGCTGTAATCAGCTTTACAGACAATTCTATATAAGCCTATTTTTCCACAGTGACTGTTGTGTCTCCATTACGGTTTAGTCAAAGAGTAAACCTTACGGGCTGTAACAATGGCAGAGAGAACACGTGACTCACTAGATGCACATACTACGTTGTCACATTTACAGGCGTCAGCGTCATTTCTAAGTACGTAGAAGAATGTGCCGTCGGACCCGCGACCAATCAGGACGTAGTTTGAGCCATGCCACGAGTGTGGGGCACACAGGCAGCCTTGACGCGTACACAATTGTGACCACCTGTTCGTACTTTTGATGAACTCTTTCGGGTAACCATTAGATTCTAATACGCATGTGATCAAGTCCAATTCCTCCACAACGCCGATTCGTCCCGCTCGTGTGACTAACGGCCGGTGTGCTTTCACAAAGCGACACCTGCAATCGTAAAGAGCTTCAGGACGTCTGTTTGGGGAAACAAACAGACGGAGAACTCAATACTTTATGAACTATTGAATTATAAACGGAAATCCTAGAACACAAGAACGCGAATATCATACGAATTGACAAAATGAACAGGCTTGGTATTCCGGCACATCCTGTTCTTTCGACGATTAACATGCTTTTTCACAAACTTGATCGTTGTCTGGTTGGTATGGTATCTTTTAAGAAAAATGTTTCAAACTCGAGACCATACTCGCCGATGACGTCACCTCTTTTGACAATGCAGCGTTTGCTATCTAAGCTCAAGCTCAACAGACGATCGAATAACTGGTGATAACATAATTTGAAGTGTCCCCGGTGAGTAGAGTGTCATGAGTAAAACGTGGAAATCAAAGGACATTTATTAACGTCAAGAAGACTAGTGTTCGGAAGTGACGTTTGGGAAGGCGTCTATGTACCGTGAGGACGTCTCAACAAAGAGATTAGCGATGCACTACTACTGATGGATTAGGATACTTGTCAGCTGTACAAAACTGCTTTCGTGGTTGTGTATTTTCTCCTGCTATCTGTTTCCTGCTACCTTTGTGCGTAGTCAGGCTTGTGCGTTGTTCCTTCCCAGAGGGCTATGCTGATTATGGTTTCAGCCCTCCCAGGTTCAACCACATCAGATAAGCCAAGGGGGAACATCCAGACAAAGAGCGGTTTCTCTCCTAGTTGGTGATATCAATGTGTCTCATATGCTCGGCTGCTGTGTGTGTTACTGGCAGATTTGCATTTCATATTTTTTAAGTCGTGTTACGTCGTTTTATTCGGCCACGTTTATCGAGTTTGCTGCTCGGGTAATTCGCTGTGTGTTGTCCATCTTGATAGCTTACCGAGCTAAACTTGACTTGATGACCGACAGGGTCACTCACACTAGGCAGCCCAGTAGGTAGAGGACGGACGAACTACAACCCGTGGTCCTCTAGATTGGTAGTGTGGGTGAGACTCGTCCATTATTCCAGAAAAATTGCATTCGTTTGAGTCCAATGTAGTTGGCGCGCTACCGTGCTGTACAGGATTTTGAGCCAAAAGCCTTGGTTAAGAGCCCTAACCGTTCTTCTAGGTCTGGGAGGCGCGGCACCATCCCAAACCCAAATAAAAACGACAACACAGCATACAACTAATGGGATACTGCATCTGTTCTCGCACAGGATGGACCGGTTCACTCTGTGTATTTTTTCATCAGGCAGATAGACGAAAATTTGCCACTATCAAACATTCATGGCAATGAAACCGCGACATGAACCCAGGAGCGGACATTATTCATACAGGTCTCAGTAATACGATGCCCAACCTGAGACACGCCCGGGACGTAGGACGCTGTCCTTTGAGACGTGGGGTGTGCGTGCGCTGTTAGGTCGATTAAGCACCAGACAGCCAGAATGCCGCATCGCACTGATCACCATGAAGTTTGGCCGCCGCGGCATCGATTTTGCAGTTTTGAGTGGAACAAAGCTTGTAGACCAAGGCAAGCTCCAAGATACGGGCGATGAGTACACCTTCCAGGGATGGATTGTCAGGTAAACGATGCTCAGGAACAAGGTGTCTTTTTTTTACAATCGCCAACCTCAACAATTCTCTTGTGAACAGATATCCGCACGGTGGCTATCCTCGAATCACGTGCATGTGCCTTGGAATCACTTAAGGTAAATCTGCAGCATTTCTCAATGTGTATGGCCCAATCATATGTCGTACCGCTGATACACGGCGATTTCTATTATCAGCTATCCACCGCAATCTGGTTAACACCAGTAACTTACCGATTGTTTGTTCCGGATGACTTCAATGTGTGAGTTGGGCTCGGCTCAGTAGTCTGGACGGGAAACAACGGCATTGGTACAGTCAATGAGAACGGTAATCGTCGACTCCATCTTTGTGCTACTCGCGAATTAGCGATCGTATACACCCGATTCCGGTTAGATGCAGGTTATACCACCCACGAAGCGGTCATGGTCATTTGCTTGGTTAGGCAATCCCAAAACAGTGGGGCCCTCACGATGTACGTGTCAAGCGAGTGATGCACAAGACTGAGTGTAACATGGATCATAGACTGGTGTGGACCGGATTGCTTATGTGTATTTGTAAACCTGTTTATTGTAGATCTTCCAGACGGCGACAGAAACGGGAGGTTGAGCCACTGAAGAACTCAAAGATCAGAACTACTTCTTCTGAAAGACGTTTCCGTATCCACCGTTCCTGACAGTTTGTGACAACATCTCGAAGAAGGGATCACGGCAGCAACCATCGAGATGATGGATATCGATCGCCAAGGGCGGCCGGACTGCTTCGACGAAAACAACTTTGGTTTTTCTAGCAGAGGAGAGTGAAATGTTTGTTGAAAACACATTGGATTCAAACAGTGAGGCCAAAATGCCACGTCCTGAAACGCTCCTCGTTAACTCGCCGAACGAAGTTTTGGAATCAGGGATGACCAGTGGACAAAAACTGTGAGTTGACGCAGGGGCACGCCAACTGTCTGTAACACAAGGAGTAGTAGGAATCGCCTAGGGCGGTTTTCTAACCATTCGTCCAGTCTTCTAAAGAACACATAGACCTGAGCTGTAGCTTTTGGTGCGCACAACATCATGGAAGTCTGACGCATGCTCTTTGCTAGCCTAATACTAAACTAGGTGACCGTGAATATCATGTCAAAACAAAACGTCATAACTTTATTTTCTCCCTTTCCTAGATGCTAAACAACCACAAAACCGGCAGTGTGAGGAATAATTGCCAGAGCAGCTTCTCAAGCTTGGCTACTCAGTTTTGAAACGCGCTTTTCTCCTGTTGGTTCACTTCATCTGGAAGTAAGAAGCGACCTTCAGAGTGTTCAACATACCCTGAGTGTGCTTTTGATAATGGCAAGGGCACCAGTCAAATTACCGACAGCTTTTGAGCCCCCAGTCTGATGAGCTGTGCTTGGAGAATGTTAGCACGAATACTGATGAGCTGACTCGATACTGAATTTTGGCGACTATTGTTTCCAAACAGCATTAGAAATTTCGGGGGAGTCGCAGTACAAGATATATGGTGTTCGACATCCGATAGACCCAGGAGAGATGTCATAAACTCAACCAGTCGCTGTGTCTCTCGATTGGGGATTTCATTAGGTTGTTTGATTTCGTGGGCCGCGAGACATTGTGGATGTTTCGTATATTTGGACGTCCACGTGAGTTCGTCACTTTAGTTAAAATGCTGCATGTAGATATGAAGGCGAAGGTGTAACTTTGTTGATCTACCTTTGATAATTTTGTCACCGTTGTTAGTGTGAAGCGAGGTTGTGTACCAGCTTCAACCCTATTCGGTTCATATTCGTCCACAATGACAATAGTTGGGCTCCTAACTCCGGAGACTGGAAATTTACTAACACATACATGGCCGCTGGCTAAATAGTAAGCGTTTTGGCTGCCCAACTGGGCCGCTTATGTTGGTAATGCGCATGCTGTTGTTCGGTATACCTGGGAAGCTACATCAGTAGCGGTGGAGGTGTGGGGAATAAAATAGAAGCGCGTATCTCAAAGGCTAGGGCGGTATTCGCTAACTTGAGGCATCTGTGGCGACAGAGGGGTATTTCTCTGAAGCTTAAAGGTCGTGTATATAAGACAACGGTGAGGGCCGTATTACTTTATGGCAGCGAAACCTGGCCGCTCAGGATAGAAGACGTGAACCGTCTTCAAGTATTTGACCACCGATGTCTGCGTTCAATCGCTCGTATCGGGTGGCATCAGCGCGTAAGTAACGAGGAGGTTAGGAAGCGGGTGTTTGGTAGTGATTGTCAGACGAGTTCTCTTGTCCAATCTCTACGTTTACACAGGCTTAGATGGTTAGGTCACGCATTAAGGATGCTAGCTCGTCATCTTCCACACCGAGCACTATTCGCTGACACTGCGACCGACTGGTGTAAGGTGCGAGGTGGACAGACAATGACCTGGCGTAGGGAAATGAAGTCGTCCACGAAGGGGTTGGCCGCCGTGGGTCGTGTTCGTCTCCTGGGCTGGGACCCTCGAGACTCACAGAGTCGGTGGTTGGAGACTCTAGGTGAGATGGCGGTTAATCGAGCTCAGTGGCGTGAGTGTTGTCGTTGTTTGGCCGAGTTGTCTGTGAAGTGAGTGCATTTAATGACGCGGGGCAGTGAAAGCCGTAAGGAAGCTGTCTTGCTGATGACGCCTTACTCTCACTTGCAGCTCGGTTGTTTGTTTGCAGGGTGTAGGCACCTTGATGTTGAATGTTTGAATATAGACGTAGCTGTTGTTTTCAGTTGTTAGGTCCCTTCCCGTCCCCTTCTATTTTCCTTCTTTCTTCGTATATAGTGTTTGCTTTTTTTTCATGGTTGTGTGGCAGTTAGACATTAGTGTGAACCACTGGTGCATTGCTGTCTATGATGATGATGATGATGATGATGTTGTTGTTGTTGTTCGAGGATGACGATGAGATGTTCACACACAGGGAAGAGGACTTTATAGGTTGAACACTGCCTTTGTGATCACATCATCTGAACTTGGTTTCGGTCAGCGTCATCATCATTTCGGCTTTAAGCTGTATCTGTAGGTACAGTGGTTGTGACTGTCGTTCATCCTGACAGGAGTCCAAAAAGTAACTGAACAATAAATGAGTACGAATGTATAACGAAGAAAAACAAAAGCATCAGACTTTTTCGGAATAGCAGAGTCAGCAAGTTTGGGGATATAATCTTGCCAGTGACTGCGACACTGCTATCTCAGATGGTGTTTCCAACACGGCAGTGTTGTTGGTTGTCAACTCCATAGCCAGGTATGCAGCAACTACTAACGTTTTTGAGCGGGTCGTCCGAAGCTTTCATAACCCATGACTAGTTCATCGCTTTGCAATTTCTTCCAGCTATCAGAAGCCACAGTGAAGAATGCGCGGTGCAGCAGACGCTCAATCGGCAAAGGTGTGTATGATCCAATCAGCGGTTATTGTGCATTTTCACTATCTCGGTTACCGATAACGGAGTTCCACCATTTCCAGACACACACAGGCAGACTGTTCAGTTGCTCACACAACCAGCCCAGTTGATACATGCCTACAGGAAGAAACAACGGTGAGCAACTTCCTTAAGCCCGCGCAAATCTTCTGTACGACTGAGCCAGGTCTATGATCCATACAACAAAACTGAACACACACTCCCATTGTACACTCTGCCTTTAATCGACAACTGTACCTTTTGCGCCACCAATGATGTAAGTTGGCGAGTACACTACTTGCTTCCGCTTTCCTGGTGGGCACCGCTTCAGCACTACTTGAGCCTGAGTAGGTGACACTACCTAGCTGGATGGAACGACCGACAAGCTGCAACGGCCTGCTTGCAAAGATAGGGTCAGCTCCAAGCCAATCTTGTAACAACACCACAATTTGCATATGCATTGCATACCATACGGATCAACCGTACCATCTAGCCTATTCATTATGATTTGTGTAATACTATAAGTACGACATTTTTAAAGCGTTTTCCAGGCAGAGCTGTTGTGCATGCACCTGGAATTAGTATCAGTGAATACATTATTGATAGCTGTGCAGAGCTGCTGCCTGGAAAGCGGTCTGCGGACAGAGCTGTCTTTAGACAGCCAACTGCGATCGTGTGTACAGAAGACTAGCGCTACCTTCTGACGCATTGCAAGAAATGTCTGAGAGAACCACAATCTGAATATGAAGAACAGGATACTTGTCTATTGCTCAGTGGCACCGTCAAAGTTGTTGTACGACGGTGAATCTTGGACATTGTATCAAGGAATATGAGTTATCTGAGTCGCTCCCGTCCACAATGTCTAAGACATATTCCGGGTATAAACCGATCGGATATGTTTCCGAATACTTACAAGCAGACATCGATGGGATTCAAGCCACGCCAATACTCAGTCAGTTTCATTGGCTAAGACACATTCGTAGGATGGGCGGCAAATGGATCCCGAAGCAGCTGCAGTACAAACAGTTGAAAACCGGCAAGCGAGGTCTTGGTGGTTAGTGGCTGAGATAGAAGGATGTTGTAAAATAAACCTTCCGGGTTGTGACGTCGATTTTAAATCTCGAGAGGACCTGTCCTTGAACCGAACGGTCTGGAGAAATGCGAGCTGCACGGGCACCCAAAGATGGAATGAACGATAGTTCTGCTACCGTGAATTAAAACACTCGTTAGCACAGAAGCAATAGGGGTCATTGCTCGTGGTAACATGACTATATGGTGTTGCGATGAATGTGGCAGCGAATACGCTCGCCATCTCGCTATATTAGGTTATCAGCATACTCATTGTAAACTGTAAACGAAGAGATGGCGAGTAACAAAGATCTTCAATCATACGCCCCTTGGTCTTTATCTTTCGCATTTACATTGCACATATATATATGTGTGTGTATGTAACATTAAATGATGTAGAGCAAGCAACCTATGACAACTGTTGTGCGCCGTTGTCGTATAGCTTTGGACACGGTAAGAGACAACCGAAGCGGAAGAAGCCAACTATGTTTCCCTTGCCTTCTGAAAGATATTTAGAAATAGCCAACTTTCACTGCCAAGCTTCCTAGAGGTGCAGGCACTGCAAAACGAATTCGACATTATAAAACCTATTGAAAGTGTAATTATTTCTGATCGTTAACTGCCCACCTTATACACCCAGTCGCTAGTCACAACTGTTCCGTCTCATGTGACTGTCGCTTTTGTATGGTTGTGTTCGTATCTACAAAATTTACATCGCCGTACCGGCCATAAAATTCTGTTCTCAAAACGAGTTTCTGGAAGATGGTTGTTGGCACAGTAGGGAATCCTTCTAGACCAACAGTGGCTGATGTTTTCATGCAAAAGTATCAGTTATCGTAGGCGTGAAACTCTGTAGGCGATAGGTCGTGGACGTCCTAAGCACAGCTAACAATGATGAACAGGCTAAAGATGACCATAATACACTGAATTTCCACCACACCAATTTTCTAGCTACAAAGGACTCAAAAGTGAGCAGTCGTTTGAAATTTTTTAATGTTTTGCTTAGTTGGAACATTCAACACTTTACGGGGCTGTATTTGAATTCCACCAGCTTCATGCCAATCGCTCGTAAACGAGCCTTGTTTACACTGATTCCTCATCGGGCTCGAGCTATCTACAGATTTAAAGCATTTGAAACATTAAGTCATTTTTGTCCATTTCGACAGAGTAGTCAAAAGACAAACCCCAATATGAATTCATTTCACAGACTCTCATCAGTAGTAAACATGTGATTAGCATGAAAACAAATCGGGCTGGATCGTGATTGGCACTCACGGCTAAACCGACGGTAGGCAAAGGTTGACGATCAGTTGTTTTTGTGAGCATAGAACCAGATGTTGAAGACTGATCAACAGTGATTCAATGTACTTGAGGATTTGTGAGCTGTGAGCGTTCGTCAAGACTTTAAACGAGGATGTGATATTGACATGGTGACCTGTGGTCGATAAGGGCCCTACAACGGACAAAGCAGTGTTTACCCCTCACTGTGTGCAACTCATTGGCGTTTGAGTCAGTGCAACTCTCAATCACTTTGGAATTTGCCACTTGGCCCTGGTTTTAAGCATTGTTTCTGTTCTACCAATGTATGTGTTTCTGCAACTGCAAGGAAGCTGATAGATACAACGGCTGGTAGAAAACACGGATTTGCGTTTGACCGGGGGTGGAGGTAACTTAGTTGTTTGTGAGAACAAAACAAGCCTTGCTGCACAGTGAACACGCTTCAACGCGGCGCTTCTCATCTTTCCAAAGGTGTTCATCAGACTATCACCCTTCAAGTGGAGTTTAGGTACTTACGCAGTCGCTTTTTCTGCAGGAGTGAGTTTGCTTCATTTGGGAATGAAACGTTCCGGGAACTTGTTGGCATGAAGCGTTTCGTACAGAACTGTTTGTTCAGCACACAATCTATCTTGACGCTCGCTAAAACAGTGTACGCACTAGTGACTTTTGTATGTAACAGTAGAAAAACTCGCGAAGTTCGTGTCCTGTCTATGTTGGATAGGGTACACTGAACGTTCCGTAGGTCCGTCTGAACGGTTTTTAACTAGGATATCCAAGAAGAGCAAGCTGTTGTCACCTTCGTGTTCAACCGTGACTGAGTTATTTGGGTGGACTGATTTGAGACCTTGAATCGTTCCTTCTACTTGTTTCTTGTCTTGTGCAATCAACAATTGGTCAACATATCGTTTGTAGAGTATCAGTTCACCCACAACTGGAATTTGTGCCTGTTCAACTTTGGCCACGAACAACGGCTAAAACAGGGCCCAATGAGCTCCCTATGACTACACCACCTATCTGTTGAAAACTCTTACCCGAAAAGTAGAATGTCACATTCGGTGTGCATAGTAAAAGTAAACGCTTCAAATAGTCAACAGAGATTGGAGAACAAATGGGATTAGATAAAAACGAAGTCATACAATCTGCCGTTCTACAAAGTGGCACGTTTGTAAATAAAGAATTTACATCCATAGATAACATCGTGTCTCTGGTAATATTCAGATTTTCAATGTGCGGCATCCATTCGAAAGTGACTTTCAGTGTATGCACATAGAGTTTTGTCAAAGAGCCACTTTGCTACCTCATGTTGAGGAGATTCGTTCATTGCCAAAATGGGTCGCATAGAAACAGCCGATCTGTGGGTTTCAGGCAAACCATACAACTTTTAACAGGTGACATTGTTGCTCATTCAGGAAACCATGCAATAAAATTATCTGTAATTCACGATATCTGTTTTTTCTGCTAACATAACATTGCCCGGTTTGTTTGCAGGTCGGAATTTGCTAGGATCCGCGAAAATTTCTGCCACCCTGTTCATGTATTATTGGCAGTTCATTACTACAGCACCGATTTCCTTATCTGGCTTCAGAATTATAATGTTTTCGTCTTTCTTCAGTTGGTGAAGAGTTAGATGTTTCAGTTAGACACCATTCTTGTTATATCAGAGAACGTTGAAAGTTGTATGACAGATCTACTAAACTGGTCTTCAACCAACTATCATTATCTGCTGATGTCAGAAAGAAAACATTTAACTGAGCGTACACATTCTCAAATAGTGCATCCACTAGGGTTTCCATGGTGTTATCTTCTGGACGCTTCACAGTCAGATTACAATGATTGGTGAGTCGAATGTACGATCCATAGGGCATGTCATCCACCGAACACTATACTTTGTTGTCTATCTCTTTCAATTGAAACAACTTTTGTCGACAAATAAAACACACAAACGCCCCAGTTTTGGACCAGCAACGCACAATCTGTTACATCCCAGTAAATTTCCATAACCCGTGGGAGAACTGTGAGAATCCAAACACGATCGCAGAAAAATAATCGGATTACGTTCACCCGCAATCTTACATTTGATTCTAAGCAATCTATCCAGATCACTGATTACGGAGGCAGGAAGTGTCTGTTTGAGAAATTTGAAACATTGGATCCCTTTTTACCCATTTGAACAGACTAGTCAGAAGAGACAAATTACGACATGAATTCGTTACGCACAGTCGTAAACGTGACCAACATGAAAACAACTCCAAAAAGACAGATGAAACGATTAAAAGTACAAGTCGGGCTGGATCATTTAAGTCCTGTTGATTTTGTTTTCCTGTTAGTCACGCGCTTGCGACTGATGAGTGTGTGAAGTGCATTCATATGGGAATTTGTGTCTTCTGACTATTCTATTCAAAATTTCTAACACCGTTTATGAAAAAGTGCCACTTCAATAATGCTTTATGTTCAGGTAATTCGTCTGATTATCACCAGAAGTCCGTGAATCAGAAACAATCGGTAATCTCTGTGTAGAGAAGAGACGTATTTCTTAGCACGGCATGCGAAAGGGATTTTCTACTGCATTGGGCAACACAAAAACTCAAAGCAGCAGTTTGGGAAACACGTTAAGTCACATAATTGTTTACGCCGACTACTACTCAAAAATTTGCACTCTCATCAGTATTGAAAAACATTCCTACAATTCCCGTCTCTCATAATGTTTGATGTTATTTACAGTTACGGGTAAACATGTACAAACGCAGTAGACAGAATATTTCGAGCAAGATTCACTAAACATGCTCAGAAATGGCTATCAAATAGTATATAGTTGTTGGCCGCGCGGCTCCATGGGCCTTCTAGCAATGTTAACTCACCTGTTCCTGAACATCCGTTAGAGATTGGCCGTTGCTTGGATCCCAAACGAATTATCGGTTGGTCAGGTTTATGGAAGCCTTACTGATATGTATGTTTGGGCGACAACTCTATGCACCAAAGTAGCTAAGTGTGATATTGAGATTACTGTAGTTTTAACAGACACGCAGGGATAACACGTTTCTGTCTCGTGTTTCTTCAGGAGATTACATCAGGTTACATAACTGATCAAAGTGCGAGAAACAGATTATTCTCTTAAAATATCTGTTCGTTTTATAAGTATTAGTTAGACTGTCATTTCCGTCCATGGGCTCGAAGAGACAGAAAATCCGGTGCGATATGATCAGGTACACAACATTTTTTGTATAATAAACATTCACTCGAAACCCACAGTTCAGTAACAAGTGATAACGATTAAAAATAACTAACTTGTCCAACACCTCCGGAACGTTTCGCATTGTAGCACAGTATACGAGTGACTATGGTTTGGAAGTTATGTTGATTCTCTGTCTTCTTGAATCTAATGCCTTGATGGTAACGTATTCGTGCTAAGCGGAACAGAGTTTGCCGTCATACTGCTTTGGAAAATGGGTATATTCAACTGAAACATTCTGTAACGAACAAATAATTAATGATTACGTCGTTTTTAAAAGAACTTATTGACGTAGGATTGCTTTTTCCGCTTGACCGTTTACTCAAACGAGACTGAGGTGCTTAGGTATCGATTTTACGAAGCGTCATGTGGGATTCTAGGTCGTGTCCGAAAACAGGCTAGCCTTTCAAAGGATCCTCCAACGCAATGTACATCCCGATAACATTATGTTCGGCGTCTTTGTCAATCCCGGTGGACGAATCGTGACCTGGCGGAGTGCGCACGATGAGAAATCGGGTGGCCGCAATTGGATTTGCGTTTTCCACAAACTCAATTAATCCTTCGTAGGTACGGAATAAATCGTGACCTGTTTGGTTCTTCTTTTTGCTTATATCTCTTAGCCTGAACTGTGGAAACAAAAAGTAGTTTAGAGCTATCGGCTTGTGTAGACCGTCCTGGAGTAGTTGACGGTAACCCGGTCTGTCCATTTCTAGAAATAACAAACAGAGAGACCCGGTAAGGTTCAACAGCGGAATAACAAACAAGTTATACTTGTGTTCATTAATCAGGATGAACAGTTGGAAGTGGGATGTGACAGGTAGTGGGGAAATTTAAGCACGAGCAAATATTGTGTAGTGTCTGCATCTGATAAGTTGATCTTGTTTAATGTGAGATCAGTGGTGTGATGGCCAACATGGTTGCTTCCTAAAAGTATGGCCGAAGTTAAAGTCTTTGCTAAACAGATTGGGAATAACACAACGTTTCGAGCAAGTTGTAATACTCTACGTTTCAACCACCTCGGGTGACCTTCCTCAGGAGTGTTGTAATCGAAATCACCTTGACAGAGGAACAGAGGTCTTTGCCCTGACGTAGATGTGCGTTACTGCAAGCTATGAAAAAACCAGAACCCTAGTCTAGTACTTCTTTACGAAAGCGGTCCAGCTGGTAAATCGCCAGGTGGAACGCTACATGGATTATGTTACTTAGTATATTTCGTACCCGCTGTTATGATTATCTGGTTTGGATTTCCTGCCAGTCGTTGTCATTGTCAAAGACTATTCATTTCGTTTAGTTTACACAACTCTAGAGACTTACTGAAACTCCACAAGTCATCCGAAACTAAGTCATGGTCTAATTTTGCCATGACACATATTTTATCGAGTCAGCTTGAAGTGGAAAAATTATAGTGATTGCATACAACGGATTGATTTTCGTTTGCATGTACCTTTTTTCTAATGGTTCGCCACAACACTGCGCACAAACCGGTCAAAAATGAGCATTTTGATGCACAAGCTGTTGTGTGGGTAGGCAGACTAAGTGTACGGATGATGATGATGATGATGATGATGATGATGATGATGATGATGATGATGATTGTGCGTACAGAGAATGAATTTTCCACTGCCACTTATGCACCGAAAGCTAACGGAGGGTTCCTTTTCCATATTAATGTCAGATAATATTTTATGTTCACTGTCCACAACATGCTAGTCTCCTAACGTTATCCACTACCAAACCCTTTCCAGTAAACAAATATAGATACCTAAAGGGTTACTATCTGAAATTGGACTATGGAATCGGCGGATCATTGTGTAGATAGTATCTGTGGTAGACTCTATGCAAAATGAATCAGTATCAAACTGGATCGTGATGGCAGGTTTTTGGAAGCTTACTTCATTGGCACATTCGTGAGAACAACGTAACAATCGTTATGTAAGGCG
This sequence comes from Paragonimus westermani, assembly GCA_008508345.1. Classification (NCBI taxonomy): domain Eukaryota; kingdom Metazoa; phylum Platyhelminthes; class Trematoda; order Plagiorchiida; family Troglotrematidae; genus Paragonimus; species Paragonimus westermani. The sequence goes on along the minus strand of QNGE01002509.1, from coordinate 68,353 downwards.
TATGCCTAAGTAATATTGTGCACTACTTAGAATGATTTTCATTTCTACCCTTATTTCGTCACCTTTACTCTTTATTCCCAGTTTACATCTCCATCCATATATATTATCATTATTTTTGATCAAATGACCGTAAGGTGATTGATTATTTTGAAGATTTTGTTTATAAGCTCACAAAGATTCAAATGCTTGTACATCAATTCGTGCGTGTAATTGAAAACATCGAACAAAATAATGCTTAAGTATACATCTTACATGGCGATTGTTGCGTTCTTCAAGGTAATTCGGGGACAATATTGTTCCATACATTAGTGAAAAGCAATCTGTATTACAAATTTCCTATGTGCCCTCTAGGCATATTTCCATGGCTCATTAAATTTGTATATCAGATGGAGGGCTGTTTCGCCATGCTTCACTGTCCAATTCACAACAAAAGCTTCATTCAGTTTTCCATTGTTCAGTTCGGTTCGGTTCACAGGAATTATGACTTGGGCCAAAAATGTTCAGTAATCCGCGCTCATGAGCACCTACATCTCACCATTCTATACCAAATGGTGGAGTCTGTACTTCGCTTCAGCCTTGTGGAAAATCATGGAGCTCCACAACGAGGGATTTGAGAAGAGATTTTAGTCGGTGCATTAGTCCAAGGTAATGCATAGGACTTTTGTCGAGGCTTCTGGCATAGCAGACAAAGTCAGACATTTCTATCCTCTTTTTATCTCAATCTGAAAACACTGAGGCAATTTCTCCTTTAAACTGAACAGAAACAGGGACTCACAAACAGATGTCTCTCTGCTACTTTTAACAATTTATGGGCCCATGACCGTCCAATCGTTCCTTTGGAAAAATCTCCACAATACGTCGTCACAACTCTGCAAGTAACTACTAATGTTCCCTTCATACGCCGTGCCAGGAGAGCATCCAACCATCACCACCTCCCAAACAGGATTTTCTCGTCACCGTCGATGTCATTGTTTGTACGATGATGTTATGTGACCCGGTGTTTGTCTCGTTTTAATCTGCACCATAAATGTTAGTCGGTCATTAAGGATATTAATCCAAACTTTTGTCACATTAGTTGTGGATTTGTGGTTTTCGCTTATTGTATTCTTACCCCGGTTACGTGGAGTTTTACAGCCTTCTTAGACTGAAAAGCCCTCTCCACTTGAAGTAACTCGAGCACGTCCTGTATGTTCGCTTTCTTACTTGGCTATCCTTTCGTCTGCCCTCGCTATGCACTCAGTACGGGGGATGCGCTAGATATGTTTCCAATCTGTTCAAATAGTTGCTCTTCTTTAACAAATTTTGGCCTGGCCTACACACAATCCTAGTAAGAACCGAATACAAGGCCTGTGAGACCTCCAGAGGCAAAAAAATTACAGAGGGGCAAAGATTCTTCGGTGGGACACAAACGACTCCTTGAAGGATGGCAGAAATCGGGCTCCGATGTTTTCAGCTGCCTCATAGATTTGGAGCAGTGTAGTAACTCTTGAGGAGGAAGTGTAAATTACTTATCACTAAACAGTGTGGTCTTTCACTTCTGTTGTTCGGTCTACTCGATGGTACAGTTTACTTCGACTATATTATGTAGCCCGCCACACCAAACGTTGTGTTGCGTGTTATTCTACGGTCGTTTAAAGAAGGGGCTCCATAAAATCGTGATCTGGTCCGAATATACTGAAAACTATCGTCTAATTGATTGGTTTACAATTTCTAGATAAACCAAGGATGACTGATCTGGACAGAGTAATTCTACGAGAAGAGAAACATTTGGAAAGGTATTCGGCACTATGTCACTAAAACTAACTCAAATTAGTTACGAAATGAAGGGTATTCCATCTGCTTCTTTGAAATGGTACTCCGTCTAATGTTTGGCAGTTCATGTGAGCTGACAGAAAAATTTAGGAAGGATTTGGCGAATGATTTCAACGATATTCAACGTGTGCAAAAGTCTCTCGGTGTGTGAGAGTGCACTGTCGGACACACAAATGAATGGGGAAGCTGACCTCATTCAGCCAGCGTAAACTGCGTGTGAAAACCAAATGTTTATCACCTGAGTACGATTTCGTGTACACGGGATTGCTTCTGGGCGTTGAACTTTTAGACCGTCACCGTCAGGTTCAGGGAAATCTTCACTTCATCAGTGAACAATTTCCTGATTACTTCGATGTATTCGTCACTACATTAACTGTAAAACGCGTGACAAAAACTAACGTAGGTTGTTTGCACTTATCTTGATAAAGATAGATTTGGTTCCCGTAGGTGAATGAATTTGGGCAGTGGACTTTTATGTGACCTTTTTATCTTGCAGATGCTACCTCAGCCTTAGCTAAAACGAAATGTAAACATGGTAACATAAAATGTTTAACTTTATGTACACAAGCTTTGCCAGAGGTGAGCCTCCATTTGTGCGCCGTGTCTTACCTTCAAACTAGGGCTTATTTTTCTCACATTTCTGTCGACCAAATTCAAGCGACTAGGGAAATCCAACTGGACCACTTCTGGAGGATCTTGCTGCACTGATTCCCCCCTTAATTTCTAGTGACTTCTTTTTACTTTGCCGGCTGCTACGCCTTTAAACTTTTAAAACCAAAAACGTCCACAGTTCTTCAGTCATAGTGACCATGTGTTCAAACTGATCCCAGGTGATTTCCGTGGGATTGGGGGCGCGCGATTGAACGAACGGGATTCTTTTGTTTAGAAAGATCCCAACTACCGGTTCGCACTTGTTCTGATTCTGTCCAAAGCTTCGATTTGCTTGGCTGTCACACTGCATGTGACTGTTACATTTTTCGAGGTTTATCACTAATCGCGGCACCCGTTTGCAAACAACTGAAAGAATGGGGTCACATGGAGAGGGTCGGTTGGGATATGGTGAGTAGGTGAATAACAGATCTTCGACAAGGCTCACATTACGGCGTTCACAACTACACGGGGGTTCCAACCTGTCCCTTCCGAAAAGAAGTCCTGTACCAGCTGTCAACTTCTCCGGGACGTGGCCGATGCTCCGTGTGACCCAATTAATGTTCTTAACCTAGCTGCGGTTGGTGCCTGGCTGCGGTCTTCTCACTGAGTGTTCGACAGTTCCATATAGGAATTCACCGTTCCAGTGTGAAACGGACTACCTGAAAGTACGTGGATGCTCAGACAGACGACGCAACGGGAAGTAAGAGGGCTTGGCGGTTATCAGAGTCCATCAACAGGATACCAACTTTACTAACCATCCTCAGTGAGTGAGTTTTTCTGTGATGTCACTAGAAGGTTGTTTGTGACTGTCTGACATTCGCAAGTATCTGCCACTCCCGGCAGTGCATAGACATCTGTGAACACAGTTGATCAATGTGTACCGAGGTTCTATCGTCGAACTGGCCCTCACAGAGTAAAAACTACCATGATGTAATTCATAGATCGACTATCTTTCACATACAGCCAGAATCGGCTAGCCAGCCTGTGTAGCCCACCACGTAGTGACACTTGATTCGTTGAAAATATCATGTCTGGTACACTTGGTTAGATTTCTACAGTCTGTAAATACACGGTCGCTTTTTCTGCAGGTCTCAACACGCCCCCTAACCCGATCTGTTAAAATATCGCAAAGGATAAACGACCATCAAAAGCATCGGGAACTCACCAAAAATTACTTCTTGGTTCCGCAGCTAAAATGGAAACGAGAAGTCAAGACCCACGTGAACAAAGTCACAGATGGCAAGAAATGTAGTCAGAAGAGTAGTGAAACTCTCCAAGAGGCACCAGTGACGACAGCACCAAGTTGTGAGTCAGTATTTGAAGGGGAAAATTTGGGACGGATAGAGCTGAAAATTTCCTCAAGGACCAACCACATGAGTGGAGAACGCCCATCATTCAGGCCACATGAGGGCTAGCTAGTGTTACTGATGAATTATGGGAAATCTTAGGAGTCGTAATTTGGAAATCAGTACAACATTCCTTGATCACCACCCTGATGGACGGTATCCAACTCCAGATTGACTTACTGGAGAAAAGGATAATGGTGCACTTTCGTACGTCTGGACCTCATGACAGCCCGTAGAGGAGCTACTTTGGAATTCTCTCTCAAAACGGAACTGACTAGTTGTTGAAAAGCTGACCTCTACGAATAAACAGTGACATGAGAGACATTTTAGTGTAGACTTTTCGTTCACAATTTGGTTACCTTTACGAACCCACATCACACAGTATACAGTACAGGAGCACAGCTGTGTTTACTAACCCAGTCCATTCATATCCGAGACAGTCAACCAGGTGGCAAAAACGAAGGTGACATTACACGACAAGCATATTCAACGGTGAGGAACAGACTGATGATGTGATTGGGTTAAATTTAGCATAAGCTTAGGTTCCCCGTTCCACACAGTTTGATGCAATCCAGAGGACGATCTGTGGAAAAGTAAGTAGAAGCTGCGGTATGACGTTCAACTGTACGATTATTTCCCGTTGATGTATATTCGAAGATACCCTACGTAATGAGATTGGACTGGAGAGGTTTCCTGGTTAAAGAAGGTTCGACCGATCAGAGTAGAAGCACAGCCTGCTGCGGGCGGAAGTGGCTGATCCGTGCCAGCTAATCAAAAACGGCGATCCGCTGCTGGTTAAATGCGTATCAGATTCAAATTAATGTTGCTGGATGAAAGGTCAAGAAACGTGGCACCGAACTGACCAATCAGAACGCAAAAACGGTTGTCACCAAACAGCAATCGTAAACACTGTCCATAAAAAGGTGCTATTTTGTAACATGTTGGAACTGATTAGTGCCGACCGAACCGTTGTTTTGGTTTTCTCGATTCGGTAGCTTAGGACTTGACACTCCTCACCTAAACCTGTCCCATTACTGTCCCACATACATACATGTTCATTTTGTCTCAAATGGAGCGTCATCTATAGTTGATCGTAGTTTCACCATCATCTTCATCATAGACAACAATACATCAGTGGTTCACACTAATGCTTAACTGCCACACAACCATGAAAAAAAAGCAAACCCTATGTAAGAAGAGAGAAGGAAAAAGAAGGGGACGGGAAGGGACCTAACAACTGAAAACAACAGCTACGTCTATATTCAAACATTCAACATCAAGGTGCCTACACCCTGCAAACAAACAACCGAGCTGCAAGTGAGAGTAAGGCGTCATCAGCAAGACAGCTTCCTTACGGCTTTCACTGCCCCGCGTCATTAAATGCACTCACTTCACAGACAACTCGGCCAAACAACGACAACACTCACGCCACTGAGCTCGATTAACCGCCATCTCACCTAGAGTCTCCAACCACCGACTCTGTGAGTCTCGAGGGTCCCAGCCCGGGAGACGAACTCGATCTACAGTGGCCGACCCCTTCGTGGACGACTTCATTTCCCTACGCCAGGTCATTATCTGACCACCTCGCACCTTACACCAGTCGTTCGCAGTGTCACCGAATAGTGCTCGGTGTGGAACATGACGAGCTAGCATCCTTAATGCATGACCTAACCATCTAAGCCTGTGTAAACGTATAGACTGGACAAAAGAACTCGTTTGGCAATCACTACCAAACACCCGCTTCCTAATCTCCTCGCAGTTTCAGATCCCTGATAAGTCTTTCGGTTCACCCATTCCGAAAGGATACGCTAGATTCGAGTTTCGCTCCGATTAGAGCTCATTAATAGTGCGTATCCAAGTTCAGACCAGAATTTCCACTTCAACCCTCGTGCTTGTGAGACTAACACGTTAGTCGCAATGCCAGTAACATCACATTAGGTAAGACATGTTTATTTTGCTCTGTTTAATGTTTTAGTATAGCGTTTGTGTACAAGCATGATGCAGCCCAACCGGTCATTGTGGAAGAAGTTGCACCCTTTCCAATCTTTTCTATGAAGGACCCTTGAGCTTATTCGATAGTTCCAGTGTTACCTAAAGATATGAATGTATACGCGGGCATGTTTGCGAAGCATTTGGACACACTTAAATTATGCCATCGGTATTTTAACAGGCGCTTCCAATGAGCTTCTTCATCCCTTACAGGGGCCACAATATTCAAGACAAGAGCCTTGTGCCCGCACTTTTGGACGGCTGCTCGAAGTATCATCATCACTGTGTCACTCAGTCTGAAACTGTCTGTTAACCATATCGGTAGCAACTTTTCATGAATGCGGAAACAGCGTGAAGTCGATCCTACTACGTGTGTGCCTATAACAAAACAGCTAACCTTACAGTTGTCGAAATGAGACGCTCATTTTAACACTATGCATTTTTTCGAACCTGTAATGACACCTCATATGTAACTTCCCTGGAGTTCGTGCACTCATCTAATTTACATTGTTACTCAGTTCTTGTAGTCTGAAACTTTCTAGTTCCAGTAGTGGTTGTGATAGCTGCTTCAAAAATGCAAACCGACTGACTTTTTTAAGGCCCCTGTCGGCTTGCCATATTCTGATAAATACATGTCAAGCGAAATCTCAGTTTATATTAATCACGCAAACTGTACGTGCTGGAAGTCGCGCTAGATCGATAAGATAACCGGATGCTAGCAGACAGGTGCATACTGTCGATGCTACCACAGACTGGAACATGGTTCAGCAGACCTAAATGCATAACGAATGGAGCCTGGCGAGAACGAACTATCAACACGGTACATTGCTGATCCAAACAGTTCATCTGATAATGGGTAAGCAATGAGCCAATTTTGTCACGAGTTGCCTGTATCTGTTTCATATGGTCATTAATCAAGCGAGTTCGGTCACACACCGATCCGTTGCAAATGGTAATGTTTTTTTCATGATCAAGCCGTCAATGAAGCTTTTGTCCAAGCCACCGCCTCTAATTTACTCCCGTCCTATCGGTAAGTAGTTGCAAGTTCATTGTTATTGGTCTATGATCCAGTGTTTTTATAACAAACAAGTTTAACTTCCATGAATCACCATACCCATGTGATTAGTAGGTAACCGACTGTTTATTTCCCCGTTGCGATGTTGCGTAATGTGTTCGACCAAACCAAGAAGAGTTCATTATGGACCTGCAGAAGAAGCCCTAACTAGTGAGATCGGAATTCAGGTCATTGAGACAAGCTAGTCTTCGTTGGTGAGGGAAAGTCGCTCAGATTGCTATACTACCACGGCTTCTGTCAGTCGGGTTTGGGAGTTAGTCAGATTTCAAGCAGTGGACCAAAACGCAGGCTAGCGAATCTCCGTCAGCCAATGACAGACTAGTATACGAACCAGCAGTTTGATCATTAATCATAATACAAACTCCTCCCCCATTATCATTTAACCGAATAGTCAAAGCAATTGGTGCGAACTAAGTTCTCGTCACTCATTACGTTTGAACGGGAACCAAACGCCATTGTACTGTGTTCTCGTAAACTGATTCCAGGCTTTTGTTTTTGATTGCAAACTGGTGATTATCATTTAAACAGTAAGAATATATTGTCAAACATAAACCCTAGTCGCATATCTTTCCTAAGCTACAGAGTGATGATTAGTCACTTACCACATTATAATGTTGTGAAAATTGTGTCTGTTCCGAAGTAAGAAGACGGTAGCGCTGTAATGAAGGAAGTTTGAGAGTGAACGATCAAATGGGTTATGGTAATTGAACTGTGGGTATAAGGTTGAATACATTTTCAACACTGCACTGTTAAAAAATTGCACATATAACCTGATACCTAGTAACCGACAGAATAAAACTTTCAAGTTGAACACCACACATTTGACTGCAGCCTTCGGATTCAGAAAGACTATGCAGCCAGCCTCTTTCGAAAAAAGCATTAGACTCGAGTTTCGCCCTCATTATAGCTGGTCAGTAGTGCATATCTTTGCCACGGCCGGAATAAAATTTAGTCAAATCATGAAATACATATTGACGTATCGTAAAGCAGAACGCAAGGCAGGGGTTATGAGCGTGAACTAGTATGTATGTTATGTGCCCAGCAGGCTTACACAAAGGACGTTAAATCAGTGAACGAGTTACAATAAAACCAATCATAGTTGTGATGTATTACGCGAGCGCTGGTAGCCAATCAGATACGAGATGAACGTTTTGGCCTTGTAAAGGACGTACACACAGAAAAACACGCAGAACAGGCTGGGGAGTTAATGCCTTTTCCATCGTAGTAAGCAGACATGCTACTAATATGTATATGGCTGAATAAATTTCCCCGTCTTAGAATGCACCATTATACCAGATGACGTTGCTCCTCAGTTTTATCAGAATTAGGTGCTTGTTTCAACAGCACAGATTGCAATCTGACGCTTTTATTAATTTGATACTTTATGTTATACTCTGTATTTTTGTCACTCTATCATTTATATTCATAGTATGGACTTCAAAACTATCGTCCCAACTCTGCAGCTATGGATGACAGATAAGCACTCCTGGCTTCACTTGACGAACAGGGTAGTCCGGACGTCTTCCTCTAGCGGCTAACCTGTTTACCGGATAAAGGGGGCGGAATCAATGTTTTTCTTAGAACTTTTAAACCACTCTGAAAAAGTGAGACCTGCCGGTGTTCTCCTGCAAGTTCTAGTGACCCACTGAGGCTGTCTCTAACAAAACAAAAGACTCAAAACTATTGCCCTGTTCGATGACAATGTTAAGTTACCATTTTCGCATATTCCGCTCAATAACTGTAGTCACATGAAACCTTTGGCAACTTGAACAAGAAGTTGCGTAAATACTTTTTCCATTTACCAATCCGTTAATCATGATATCGAAAAAGCAAATTTCCTTCATCTCTTGAAACAACTCGAATTAATTTGCTACTCCCTAACATTCGATAGCTTATGTCCCGGTCCAGTACAACCTTGTTAAGCATATTAATTAACACCGGAACACTATTTTTAAAGTCGCGCAACGACAGAGTTGCATCGTATAGGTAGGTGACCATCACCATCATCATCATCGTAGACAGAATTATATTAATCGTTCACATTGATGTTTAAGTATCACACAACCACGAAAAAACAACTCTATATAGAAAGACAGAAGAGGATGAGAAGGGAACTAACCACTAAAAAATAGCGAAGTTTATACACAATCTCTCAAGGTCAGGGTACCTAGACTTTACAAACCAATTTAATATCTACGGTGATCTCTCCGACGATTTTGGCATCAACAGTGACATGCGTCATAGGTGTATGCTTCCACAATTTTTGTTCAGTCTAGTCATAGATGAACTGTCTGACTGTGACTTTCACAAAATACTTTCAAGGATGTCTTACTTGTTGAAGGACTAACCAATCTCGACTACGCTGAAAAGGGTATGTTGTTTTTACAATAAAGAGCACAGACAGCGCTGGACACTATTTCGCGTCCTGATAAATAATTCGAAATGCTGTTCGCAGTCTGAAGGTACAAAGTGTCCATGCAAGACCGCTATGATTATCTAGAGTTTGGGTTTGATAATGACGTTGTAGAGGGTTATTGATCTGTATGTGTACTTAAGTAGTTGCATCAGCGTAGTTAAATGTACAGGGAGTGAAGCAGAAGCTTCCATCGTCATGAGGACAACGAGTCGCCTTTCTGTAGCTTAAAATTAGTGTATATAAAACGACTGTCATGACTGTTACTTCACGACTACGAAACCCGGTCACTCACAGAAGAAGACATGAATCACTTTCAGGTATCTGACGGTCGATGACTGCATTCTATCGCCGGTTTCAAATAGCACCGGCAAATATGTACCAATAAAGTTCGGAGCGAGGTATTAACAATGAACATCAGGTGAGTTCCTTAGTTCTATCGTAAAACAGACCCAGGTCAAAATGGTTAGGCCGTGTACGAAGGATGCCCACTAATTGTGTGCCACAGGAAACACTTTTACAGATACCTTGACTGGCTGATGTGAGTTACGAAGTGGACAGGGGATGACTTACCACAGAAAACCGAAACAAGTCACCAAGAGCTTAGCCACTGTAGGTCAAGTGTGTCACCTGGGCTGGTGTTCGCTTTACCTACAGGGATAAGATAAGTTGGGGAGAACGGCGGCTGATCTTGCTAAGGGGTGCGAAGATAGTCGTTGTTTAACCGATTTCTACGTGACTATACCCCCGCATTGCCCCTTACAACTCAGTTTTTTCATTTGCAAAGTGTGGGCACATTGATGGTGAATGTATGATATTAGATATAGCTGGGACATAGTATTATTTTCATGGCTGTCATTAAAATATAAGCGAGAACCACCGGTGCATTGCTGCCGTTAATCATTCTGCTGTGTCTTGGTCATCTGTATCCTGTGAGTTACTCACAGTTACCCACACCATTGCTTTCCACTAAGCTCTCCCACTATGATCACCACAACTTCTGAGGGCAAGTAGGACTGGTGGGAAAAATGTCGATAAGTAGCAGGGGATTTCGATTAGTGTAAGTTGGGCATCACTCACAAATAATCACAGTTCTCGTATTCCATAGACATTTCAGGCAGCCTAGTTCGAACAAAAGTAATGTGCTTAGGCTTTGTTTTATTAGATTTCACCGATGCTAAATATCCTTGCCGGAGTTGACACTTGAACACAGATAACGCTATTGTGGAGCAACTGTGTGTGTGACTGGATCACTGGTCTTACCTGAGGAACGACTGAACTACCATATGTAAACGGGGAGACACAGTATTGAGCGGCGACGGGCAATCTGAGCATTATTCACAAGCGAATGACGCTAAGCGCCTGCGTATAGTAATTTAATCACGTCCGATATGGAATCACTTGCTCAGTGGTCAACAAGTTCACTATGCGGAGGCTTAAAATCCCAACCACGACAAAGTTTCTTGAAAAGAACTGGCTCTAACAAGGTCGAAACTCGAGAAGAGTTGGCACAAAAATGTATTGGAATGAAATCCGTTTTAAGTGATGCGGCAAACGTCATGTATGACTTTAAAGTAGACGACATCAAGGGTGTAGATAATACAACAGGACCAGAGGAGTTGAGGGAAAATTTCCAGCTGTCGTCGTGTTATTTTAATTTAATCCAAAGATTTTGGAAAGACTTGCATCACTGTTTCATTCCGGAACATTTGACTCAGTCCCTCTGGGAAACTAGATGAAATGCTTATGGGCGGCTTGAATGTTAAAACAGCTCCTGTTTAGAGCAACATTCATCACAGCTTCACAGTCTGGCCCAAGTGGGGGATTTCCGGAGTTCAGTGTCATGATATATTATTGTGGGAGGACAGCACTCCTCCATCAGTGTGTTTACCTTCTTGCATTGTTTAAAATAATCTCTTCTTAAGGGTTTACGTGGTTTGTATTTTGACAAGAAACTTCTCATTACTGACTACATATGCGTAGGCCAATGCAACGATGGCATTTGACGAGGTTAGCACACTGCTCAGAGTTTGACACTCTTATATGATTTTCAGATCCGTCACTGCGAAAACAATACAACCCAATCAGTATTGCTCACACTTATGAAATGTTGAGTCCACGGAGTGGACGCACAATACTACCCAGGAATAAATTTTGTCAGCTACGAATAAGGCGTAGTCTCTCGTTAACGGCGCGAAGCTGTTATGACTGCGAGTGTCTGTGGTAACCTTGTTGATTCCTGCTAAAGTTGGGAAGTGTTTTGCCTTCTGGCAGAGATAAAGCATCCGTACACTGTTCTGTCTTATTGGAGTTAAAAAATGGAATGGTAATTTGGCATTTTTTTAAATATACTAAACTGCACACTATCGTTTCCCATTGGTCTTTTATGGCACCCCTTTATTGCACTCCTTCGGACGTCATTTTTCGACGCTCAGCGATTTCGACAACGACCATTTCCGTGCCACCATAAAGTGTTTAGCATGGATACATTCCTTGACTGGGATATGCTTTATTGTGACAACAATGGCAAAACCTTCGACATGGAATTAGTTATAAGTCGGTGGCAGGATGCAAGCTGGGACTACGATGAAGTCACCAAGATTAAAAACGATAAACGACGTCGGACGATGGAATGCGGAGATAAACAAATGTGGCCGTGCATTCTGCTGAGGCATGATATCAGTGTGCCAGATACGCGTGACCGCAAATTGAGCACTATTCGTTGCAGTTCGGCCCACGCTTTCCCAGCAGTTAAAAGTGTGACACAAAGTAGGCAACTGAACCCTAATGTTCGGTGTGTGAAAATGAGCCACGTACAAATCGTAATGGAAGGAGTGACCACAGATCTCCAGGTAGAATAGATAAGGAACTCGAAAGATGTTCTTTATACAAAGATGTCTATTGTGAGATGGACCACCATCAGAACAGATAGATTGATATCATTGGATTGCATATCCCATTTTAAAGCAATCTGGTAGCGCGCTCTGGCTACTCACGTACAGGGAAGAGCCTCGAATTTCACACTGTTAACAATCAGTAATCTAAAACGTCGCTCTTCAGGTTTAATGAAATCAGTGATCTCGACCTGTCTCGGAAGTCTCAATCACGGGGTTATCGATTGGAGTTAACTGGACAGTTACTGTGTCTCCTCTCGAGACGATCGGGCAACCTGATCATTGCTCACAAGCGAGAGTGGTTGAGCGTTCAGATTTGATAATCCGGTCGTGCGTAATGTGAGGTCAACGGCGCATCGGTAGACACGGTTGCCTCATGATTGGAATGTCCGGAGTTCAGATCCCCGCCATGGCAAGGACATGCACTACTGACGAGCAAAACTCGAGCCTAGTGTTTTTTTTCTAAAGAGGCTGGCTAGAAAGTCTATGTGAATGCGAACGCTGCGATCAAATGTGAGTGTTGATCAACTTGAAAAACAAACCAAATCCCCGACTACTCGTCAATATTCACGTTAGTTTGCAACATTCGCATTCGTAAGCATTCTTCTGTTACCCCGTTCATCTCACTTACAAGCGAAGCTGACTGGACGTGTTCGTTCTGTCAAGCCAAGAATGTGGGACAGTAATGAAAGTGCTTATTTCATTGGCGCAAGAGTAGCGGTTCAAGTGTGTGCCTACACAATGGTGAAGTTTCTGATAAGCGTTGATTTACAAGCAAGCTGCCACTTTAGTGCTCCTTTCCAACCTCATTTAAAAATTATGTTGGCTACCGGCTGCAAGTGATCTTCAACTCCCAAAGATGGATTCGTTCAGTAGTCACATCTGAAATCTCGTTACAACTGTTCAGAGATTCGTGAATGGGTAGTCAGTCAGATGGTCAGATTGGTGAACTGTTCAACCGAGTGAGTGAGTTAAGCGTAAACAGTTGACAGGAGGCAATGACGTGTCTTGGTTTTGTAATATCTGATCGAAATTAGGAGCTCCAGTTGCCTAAGTTACTACTGTTACCACGGTAGCCGAACAGAACTTCATAGTTTACTGAACATTGGTTTAGAAGAGAGACACCAGTACTCGTCATGTCCAGTGAATAGCTGTCGGTACGACTCGGTATGCTGACTTCCCAAATTTTTAAATCTTCCAAGATGATTACCGTGTCATGTTGTTAGTTGGGTTATTATACAAAGACGCAAGGACATTCCCGGAATACTCATTATGAGGTTACACTGAGGATGATGTGTCTAAACGAAGTGTGTAACAGATTGAGTGATTGCTTCAATCAAAACGATTGTAACGTGCAGTCGAATCCACCAGGTGTGCACCGATCGGATTTGAACTGTGTAACAGAGCGTGCGGTTGTGTTGACGTAGTTTTAGCTTTCGCTTGTGTAAGTCATACGCATTAGCTTAATGAGCCTTTGGTTTATACTTGTTTGTGTTGTTTCCTCTTACAGGGACAGTGAAAGCCGTAAGGAAATTGTCATACGATGACGCTCCACTTTCACTCTCAGCTCGGCTATTTGTTTTCAAAATGTAACTGCCTTGATGTCGAATGTTTTTAAATAGGTACAGTGGTTTAATGGTTATGTCCTCCCTCTCTTTCTTTCCTTTCTTATTTCCTGGCTACGGCTCACCTTTTTATTCGTGGGTGCATGACTGTTCAGCGTCAGTGAGTATCGCTGATGAGTACCATTCGCTGATGATGATGGTGAACCCGCATGTATTTAGCAAGATCAGTCCAACATACACAGGACTTGTGAGGCTGCAGATTGTTCGGTTCTACCGATGGGTTCATTGTGCAACCACTGTGTCATGTTTAAACTCCACTGTCATATGAAGGAAACGTGACCAGCACAGTTCAGTGGCGACACTAAATCTTCGAACAATCGACTTACTGACCTGTAGTCTGCCGATTAACTGACAGCTAACAGTTGAATACTTTCTTGGCATCACTAATGAAACACCAAATGTACACACGATACGAAATACGCTTAGGTGACAGAGCTGGGAGATGTAACTCTGATAAGACATGCACTAGTACTTTGGCGAGTCCAACTAATTCTCAGTGGTTTCACTGTGAATATTCACTCACTGGACTCGTATAGAGGGTTTGGTAGTGGTAGATCCATAAAGTGTGTTTGTTTCCATTCTCCTCTTCATTGTGTCAGTGTGACCCGCTTCAGTTAACTTATGTATTCAGGCTTTGTATATTTTTAATACTTTACTACCCTTATTCCTCTCTTTAAAAACATAGAAAAGGCTGATTCAGTTTCCAACCTTGTGAAAGAAGAACGACGCTTCAGTGGATTGAAACATCAGCATTTCTGGGATGAGTGTAAGACTATTAGGCTTTTTCCTCAGCTTACTGTCTGTCACTGTAGTTTGCCAACACGCGTAGATGTGGCAAGATCGGCAGGCAATTAACACAAGGTGAATATGTACTGAAGTGATATTAAAACAACGTGAGACGTACACACTGTTACACGAATTCAGGTATAACCCCTACTTTTCATATATTACGCACATAGCCAATGAATTCCATCTTTGTTTAGTTATTAAGTCGGTTTTTGTGTTTATTAGAATATTTGAACTTTTGAAGGTTAGAGAAAGTGTGCAGTGTTCAGGCATATCTGGCTGTTTGTTGGATAGTAGAATAAGAACGAGAGGTAGACAAAAAGACTGTAATAAGAAGAGGGATTTTAATTTCAGGAATAGTGGAGAACATTGAGGAAATTTGTTCTAAAAAGCAAGATGAGATTAGAAACATGGAGCAAGCATATTTTCACAAGTGGTGATTTCCTATCACTGTCTGCATCAAGTGCTTGCATAAGGTCATCTTTTGCCGACATTTTCGCGATGGATGTCGACGGAATTTTCGTGAGATTGAACACACATCGGAAATTTTTGCATTTTAGGAGACTCG
Organism: Paragonimus westermani; assembly: GCA_008508345.1. Classification (NCBI taxonomy): domain Eukaryota; kingdom Metazoa; phylum Platyhelminthes; class Trematoda; order Plagiorchiida; family Troglotrematidae; genus Paragonimus; species Paragonimus westermani. Next base: position 53,194 of record QNGE01002509.1, on the reverse strand, counting down.
TCTGTTTTTTTCTGCTGTATCACACGACCTCAAAGACTGTTATTGAAATTGTGCGTAAAAATTTGCATCAGAAGACATGAAGGCCGAATATACATAGAGTAGGTCAAATTGAGGTAGATTCGAATATAACACCGCAGCACGTGAAAAATTCAACCCGTGTGAATAAATTGTAACTAGTGCGCGAAAATTTCATGGTATACACGAGACCCTTTTATGAAAAATCTGAGCCTCGGGTGGATTTGAATCAGCGACAGAAACAACATGCTTAAATGCGACGCTTGCTCTACCTGCTGAGCTACGGAGGCACGCCGGAAGCTTAGACGTTTTCACATTGAGATTCAATTATCCGCTCGTTCATTGGACAGCATTGACGTTCGTGGATTCCAGCGTGAACTGTTGAGAAGCCCTGCTTGGGCAGTCAAGGCGCTTGATCGTTTGGTGGATTCATTACCATACAGTGGATTGGGTGGTGAACCGACTCCAGTCGTGAAAACTTCTCGTCTACCGATGTGCCTTCGTACTTCAGCAGATGGGACACTTGCCGCGTTTGGGTATGCTGTTTGTGTCGCTGGTTCGAACTCATTCGACGCCCAGATTTTTCACAGTGTGAATAACGTTTGTGTGAGAAAGTGAGTATAGCGTTAATACTCGCTCTGTGGAACTAAGGTATGCTTTTGCAATTAGATAACTATCATTCAGAAAGGAATTTTGACAAACTTGGTTAGTTAACTTATGGTGAACGTGTAATAATGAAATGAATATCCAGAGAGTGTCCTTTAGATGTGAAACCCAAAACGAGTGTTAACTTCCTGGTTATCGTGTTTGCCATAGTTCTCATAAGGACGCAGTGGGAAAATAAACTGGAGCCTTCTGACATGACCATTTCCAAGTTTTGTTTGTAGACAGCTGTAACCAGCTTTTCGCCTGCTAAAATGTAACCAGCACTGGACGGTTGACCAACCTGCACTTCATTACATTCAGGGGAGTTAAATGGAAAGTGGTCGGTTATAACCTGACGGTGTTGACTTTCAAAACAACTTTAAGGACATACAGATTGGGAATAACACAACGTTTCGAGCAAGTTGTAATACTCTACGTTTCAACCACCTCGGGTGGCCTTCCTCAGGAGTGTTGTAATCGAAATCACCTTGACAGGTTCCTCTGTCAAGGTGATTTCGATTACAACACTCCTGAGGAAGGCCACCCGAGGTGGTTGAAACGTAGAGTATTACAACTTGCTCGAAACGTTGTGTTATTCCCAATCTGTATATCAATAACATGTTAAACACGACGCCCAAACTATTCAACTTCATTCGTACTACATTTGGTGCGGATATCTTACAACTTTAAGGACCTCTATTTTCGTAATACTACAGACTATTCGCCACATTTTCCCGTAGTCAGCGAACAATAGCCCCACAAATTTTTTGATTTGTAGTAGACTAAGGATGAGCCTGCATCCATAAAGTTGTTAGTTCTCCTTTTTATTCTCCCTTGGAACTCCACTGTCTTTTCTCTATTGTCCTTTTCTCCTTCTCTCTCTGGTTTATCTCTCTACAGTTTTTTGGTTATTGTTTTGTTAATTCTTGGGCCATCGCCAGAACCAAAAGCAACCCGAACCTCGCTACCTAGATATATGGCTGAAAACGTAAGAAAATGAGGACAAACTTGATGAATTTCCAATAATCGCTTAATGACGGATTGACTGTAGCTTCTGACCAGGTTTTGTCGTCCAGTTACTCGATCAGGTCTTCCCAATCTGTTTTGCAGTAGTTCCTTTTTAAGTTATCTCTACAGGGAACTACGTGCATTTCACTGTTTACTCCAACAGTGACGATTCAATGATAATTGCGGCCGAGTAGGACCTCATTTCGAAGGCCATTCATCATATACAATCTGCCAGATGAGAGCGTCTAACGTGGACTTTCTCTAACAATCTTCCAGAATGTGAATCCCCCACAGATTTTTGCTAAGCTGACATCTATGACTGTACCAGAAGCATGAAAAATTCGAAAATTTAGTTAAGCATGGACAACAGTGGAATCAGGAACAAGCTTGAAGAGATCAAAATCGCCCCTATGTAAGATGTAGGAGACTGCCGTTGACCCTAGCTTAGACATATTATCCGGTATTGATTAGTGATCAAGAAACAGGATGGTGCCCTGTGCTAACCACACTGGACGTGTTTTGCGAAATAGCGTACAGTTCCGTGTAATTCAAGTAGAGTTGAATCAAGCACCGCAGACGTTTTCAGACAACCACAAATTGCTATTGTCATGCGTTGCCAAGTGGCAACAAAGTACGCACACTATCATTCTTTGTGACACCGGGACAGATCACGGCTTATCGTTCTTGTGTGTGCACATCACGGAATTCACTATGTGAAAGTCCTTCACTGGCCGATTTGAAGTAGCGTCTCATGCACTTCAGTGGGTGTTTTCGGAAGGATATAGTTTTACTATTATTCGCGTAGACCGAATCGTATTCTACGATTTTAATAAACGGTCATGGAAGCATATCTCCGCAAGTTGCTAAAATGTTTATTGTGAAAGCATCAGGACAGTGAATAACCTATTTTTCAAGGTACCATGGGTCGGAAGCAGGAAATGCGTATCCCATTATAACGCAAAAACAGAGGTGGGCAGCAAATGAAGCGGGCGTTGAAAGCTTGCTTAAGGAAGAGATGCAGGTGTATAGCGGTTAGTTAAAGCAACGTCATTTGCAGCAATTCCAACAGCGTTTTGATTAACTGATTTTCTGGGCTGGATGCGGATAATTTCCAGCACTGTTGTTCAGAATACATGCTACACACCCATACTGTGATCTAAGCCCAAAGGAAAACCATAGACAACACTTACCGTTATGGGCTACGTGACTTTTCTCGTGGTCTTTGCTGCAGAGACTCAAATTTATGTGGATCAATGAGTCCCAGTCTATACTTTACACGCGAGCTAATCTCATTCGAATTTGACGAACTAATGGCGGTTGATTCAGGTCGCTGTTGGGTCTATCTGTTGCTGTAGATGGCAACGGCTGTCTCCATGTGAGGAGTAGTGTTCAGATGAACAGTAGAGGGGATAATAAGCAAGAAGATAGCCAACAGTTAGGCAAACAAGAATGTGTTACACAGTCGTCTGCTGGTGATTCGGGTGGTTGGAAATTGAGAAGAAATGAGCATAAGTATGGCAGGAAGCAAAAGACCTACTGACATCAACCATCGTATCTCAATCCGTTATAAAACACAATTAGGATCGCTTGAATCGCATACAACAGTGCACCCTTATTCCAGCCTGGCCTTGCATTCCTAACCGCGTGAGATAAAATTCCACAATATTGCGTTTAGACTCACGTGAAAGATGTAGAGAGGTGCGTGTCAGTGCCAACTTAACAACGTTCATATGGTTTGTGGTCAAGACTGAAAACAAACTTTTTCCAGATAATTTATGGGCGAAAATATTTCTGGATTTGAATAGATTCATTAGAGGCAAAACCATTCCTTATCGGGTATTTTACCTACTACCACTGACTTCCGGATTCCACAGGGTTGTTTGCAATTGGGGGGGGGGTTACTACACACAATCGTGCTGGGATATTGTAGGCCAGACGAGACTAGCCAAATGTCCGCTTCAGATTACTGCCTTAGACGACTGAGCCACAAATTCCAGTTCAATTTCCCTAAATAAACCGGAAACTTTAATCCATAAAAGGAGTGCCTGAATATTCTAAGTGTCTTGCTTATTTAGTAAGCGCCTATATGATAAAGTGCTTCTGAATAGCAGGACATACTGGAATGTTGATCTCCAGGTAAACCGCGCAGATATGTGTGCTCCTTTTCTCATTTGGCGTCTTTTCCAATGTCAGGAAGCCGATCACCGTGTGATACATTGTCTGCAAAATAAACGGTGTTAAAAGCGGTAACGATAACCGATACACATAAAAGAAGAAGCGACAATCCTTATCATGAAAAATCCCGATTTCGGCGGGGTTCGAAACAACGACAGAAACAGTATACCCAGAAGCAATAACACTTCTATAATCTAGCCTATGAGGCCAGGACAGTGGCTTAGAGATTTTACACCCAGATTCAGTTACACACAACCAACTGTATCGTGAAATCCGCCAAATTGGTGCACATTTGAAAATTCTATGTCTTTGGTATGGCTTTATATCTCAGCTCGTGTAAACCTGTCGCGTCTGGGTATTTTGTTTAGTTTTCTGTTTCGAATGTAGCATTCGTAATAATTCGTCGATTCGCAATGTCTTGGGGTGCAATCTTTAGGGAAGAACAGGCAGATTTTCACCCTGGGCGGAGATGTATGGATATACGTGGACACGCTGTCGGCGGTTTATTCCCATACTTCAGCCCAGGTTAAGGTTTACGGTGAACTGTATGACAGTTTTAGCACCATGAGTAGCGTACGTTGAGACCGTCCACTTCAACCATTTTTGTTTAATTTCTTCATAGACGAAATAATTGAGGATTGTCTCCGGCGCTCACAAGATACTGGCGTGGACCTCCTACCTGGTGAAAGACTGACTGATCTTGATTACGCTGACGACAAGGTGTTGCTGTTTGACAACTTTCAATCAGCACAAGCAATACTAGACGCTATTTCGAGTTCTGCTAAATGTCCGGCAATGCAATCTACCATCTCAAAATGCAAGAATGCTGTGATTACGTAGATCTGATGTTGGCTAATGAACTCATGGAGTTTGCTGACAGAGCTCTGCACCTGGGAAGCTGGATTGGCGATGGCGGGTGTGTATAAAATGAAGGAAACTCGAATATCTCTAATACTAGGTTGGCTTTTCTTAGTCTGTGGCACCTCTGGCGACTGAGGGTCACGCCTATGCGGCGACAGCGGGGGCTGTATTACTTCACGACAGCAGCTCACGTTTGAGCAAGGTAGTAGATGTGGTCCGTCTTCAGATTGTTGACCACCGATGTCTGCGTTCGATTGTTCGCATCGGGTGGTGCCAGCGAGTAAGCAACCAGCAAGTTAGGAAGCGCGGATCTGACAGTCAGGATAAGCCGAATTATTTCATTTACACGGACTTAGACGGTTAGGCCATGTATTACGGATGCCAGCTAATTGGCTGCTACATCGAAATCTGTTTGTCAATGCTGCGGCTGGTGGGTGTAAGCTGTGACAAATGTATGAACGGGTGTAGACAGATGATGACCTGACGCACATAAATGAAATCGTCCACGAAGAGGTTTACCACTGTAGATCGCGTTTGCCTTCTAAGCTGGGGCCCTCGCGACTCGCAGAGTGAGTGATTAGAGACATTAGGTGAGATTTCAGCTAATCGAGCTCAGTGGCATGAAAGTTGTAGTTGTGAAGTAAGTCCCATTAGTGACGCGGCGCACTGGAAACCGTAGAGGCTGTCCTGATGATGACGCCTTACTTCCACTTACAGGACGGTTCTTTGTGTGCAAGGTGCTTGAATCTAGACTTTGGTAATTGCATCTCATCTCATTCCCTCCTTTTTTTTTCTCGATAATCCGTTGATTTCTTCATGCTTCTGTGAGGTTTGAAATCAGTGAGAATCGCGGATGCATTGCTCTCTAATGATGTTGATAACTAATATTGTGGACGTTACGCATATTTCTGATATCGCTACATCGAACTGATGTGCTCTAGAGTCTTCATCTACTCCAGCGGAAATTTTCAATTGACTGAGGCTCATGAATCATTTGAGAGTCACTGCTGCTTTGTACACCTAGACGAAATAATGTAATTCACTTTATGAAATTATGAAGCCATAGATGATTCCCAGGCGACCTGAGTTTCTGCACATTGTCTGTAAGTGCTATTAACTCCTAGAGTGATCTATGGACCCTATGACATTTGAGATAATTAGAAAACGTAGCCCGCAGATATTTGCTAACTCAGATATCTGTTGCAGCAGAACGTATGATCACATTCCACTGGGAACACACAGCAAACGAGTAGAAACAACCAGACAACTGATCGTATGCTTCCGGCGAATTCTGACCACAAATTGCAACATATGCTATCTTAACTAGTGGGTGTTAACAATTCCTAGGAGCTTCTAACAGCGAGACAGGAAAGTTGCCGAAGGGCACTGCAAAAGCTGACTCCATTGAAACATGGCGGAAAACCGCTGTTGACATGGTCTGTTTTAATATTTCTATCCAGCATTGTTAAATCGGAAGACGTAAACATCCTTGAACTATATATGCCGCACATGCAACGCCACTTTTTAGGCGTGAAATTTCATAATATAGTTGTAAAACAATTTTTCCCGTGATACACAATAACGAAAGTACCATCACACATAGCTAAGTCCACAATCAGCCGACTTAGTCAACTTGGTTAGAACTGTGTATCAGTTCGAATGGTAAGTAGAGGTTAGTAACTGTGCAAGCATATTCATGAGGCACACCGTGTGGCATAGGTAACCGTATACCTGAGGGTCATACCCAAGAATGTTTACAACACTGTGGTTGTCATAATCATCACTGTCACTACATTAGCCATGAACCTGACCAAAAGGTATTGTGATTCGGCCTGCCGCTCATTTCAACGGTGACTTTCAATATACTGGAAGAGGAAAACGTCACTAATAAGTTCAAAAATTGATAGGACAAAACTGAGCGGAAGTACGAGAAATGGTACAGATGCAGGCAAACCATTGGATGCGGCAAATTGCCTTCTCGGATAGCGTTTCTAACCAACGATTTGAGTGATCATAAGGACCCCAACCAGGCACACTACGCCTAAGCACTTTGCTCAGTGGAGCAGTCAGGGTGATCATATCTCGTGACCACGTTTTTGCCTAACCACAAACAGTTTAACTCAACTGTTGGTAGTCTCAGTATTTAATGCCCGCTACGGTAAACGATCGGTTGGCATGTGGACTACGTGACCCAACCATCGCAGGCTGTGCAACCTGATTATATGCGTAGTTGATCATGCATTCTGAGTGTTCCGGAATACGCGCAGTCGAACGGACGTGTTGCTCACGCGATCAGTTCACTTGATGTGGGCTATATAGCAGAGACAACTTTGTTCAAACACAGCAAGTCTGTTAGTATCTTCGTTGCAAACAGGCCACATTTCTGAACCATAGATCAAAACGAAACTGTATTCCCTTTCTTTTAACGAGCACCGGGAGTCTTTTCGACGTCATAGGTGTGGCTGCAAAGTACAACGAACCCTTTTGAACGGCCACTGACAGCAGCTGCTCCTGGTGATCACCAGTAAAGTAGTTGATATCTGGTTTGGCTAAGATGAGTCGGTTCATCAAAACACACATCTGATATCGGGAACCACTACCTGTGTTTACAAGTTAGAATGATGGTCTTGGTACTAAGTAACCTCTCGGCAACTGAAGCTATCCATGGTTCTATAGTTTAGTGGGCACTTCTGTAAATTACCTTTAAGCTGCTTAATTACTTGTAGGTTCGATGACCAGAATGCACAATGTAAATAATACCCAATAACACCTAAACAGCCGTTCGTCACTTCTTCGGTGATCGTTTGGAGGAAGTACATGCAGAACTCTAGCTTGGCTACTTTTGTAACGTTGGTGGATATCTGATAGTTTGTAGGTGAACCGCATCATGGGTGATGGATCTCAGCCTGCTAGTAAAAAATGTTACAGCGGTCAAAGAAAGTATAATTTTCGCCCATGATGTCGGCCACTCTAGATATAAACTCCTATTCCGGTCTCAACATCTTCACGCGTTTACGACTGATTGTAGCATTAAGTGACTTCAAATTGCAATTCAGTCCTTCTGATTGATTTATCAACAGGGCTCAAATTGTGGTGGATTATCAAACCGGAGGTGAGAGTATTCCAACTCCCTGCGAAATGCCTCAGCTTGGAGAGGTACGTCCAAAAGCCAACAGCGAGCTGATCGGGGACAACGTGGGTGACCCGATGAGCCATCGCTCAAGCAGATCAGACCAACGGTAAAGACAGGACAGGCAAAATGGGGTGCATGGCCAGATCGGGGGTGCGATTATCCTGACACTAGGGGGGAATATCTCGACACGGTCGTAGAATGCTTTCAGAGCCCACAGTGGATAGACTGCGAACAGTAAGAGCAACCGGACTAGCTACTACCGAACGAGATCGTACCAACGGACGAGGAATTGCAGGCAACCCCCCCTCCGACAGAAACAAACCAGCGAGGTGTTCCTGACGTCAGATCAGAAACCGGAGATGTTGTGCACCTGAATTCCGGTTCATAAACGCGACCGCGGTGTTGCAAGGCAACCAGCGAGTTGGACATTAAAGATTGTGCTTTAGTGAACGCTTCTCCGTTACAAAATGCTTGGCTCTACTTTCGAACATTGCATGATGAGATTCACTCTCTGTGCATCATTCAACATCAGCAGTAGATACCCAGCAAATAGGATTTTGCAATTAAATGCCTGCGGCTAACAACGAATTCCCAGTTATTTATAAGATTGTTTACTCGGCATTTAAGGGTAAAATTGATGACACTAAAGACACACTGTAATGTTGGCCAGTTCTTCTAAGTCCGTGCTGGTTTGCCAAATTATATGGGTTTTACTGAAGATACTTTTGCATGTAATTCAGTAATTGTACTTGTTACCTGGTTTCAGCGTGATCACTTCAGCAGATGACTTGGTAGTGGTGGACGAAAGTTTAGTTGACATGATGTGAAATTCCGTTTGAAAAATGTTGGCCATCGTACAGGCTCGGAACAGTGTCTGAGACAATCTTCAAACCTCTCCACACTGACTACACAGAGTTAGCCCGATACAGAAGGAAATTGTTGCAGTCTGTCTTCCTGTCTGAGATCACATGCTGTACGAGCTCTGTTCATAGTTATTCAAATTTACTTAGTCAGAGTTAAAACGGAATAGCTTGGTGTCCAAAGCGATGTGTTTATAGTGGGCACCAACAAATATTTCTCTCAACAGGGTCCGATGGGTTACCTGCTGTCATAATGTTCGGATGTCATATGGGGTTTCTTTTGTAATCTCGGTTTTATAAATCAGACGCCTCAGTCAGAAATGCAAATATTACTTCATAATACGCCCGTACGGCTGCGCGTATTCCGGAACACTCAGAATGCATGATCAACTACGCATATAATCAGGTTGCACAGCCTGCGATGGTTGGGTCACGTAGTCCACATGCCAACCGATCGTTTACCGTAGCGGGCATTAAATACTGAGACTACCAACAGTTGAGTTAAACTGTTTGTGGTTAGGCAAAAACGTGGTCACGAGATATGATCACCCTGACTGCTCCACTGAGCAAAGTGCTTAGGCGTAGTGTGCCTGGTTGGGGTCCTTATGATCACTCAAATCGTTGGTTAGAAACGCTATCCGAGAAGGCAATTTGCCGCATCCAATGGTTTGCCTGCATCTGTACCATTTCTCGTACTTCCGCTCAGTTTTGTCCTATCAATTTTTGAACTTATTAGTGACGTTTTCCTCTTCCAGTATATTGAAAGTCACCGTTGAAATGAGCGGCAGGCCGAATCACAATACCTTTTGGTCAGGTTCATGGCTGTTATAATGACAATGATGATTATAGTGAATTCGCATTTATCCAATGTCGCTTATTAGCCGGTTATTGAAAGCTGGCTAGCTTAACACGCTTAGGACACCAGCAGCATATTTTGGTACATCGCAATTACTCACGTTATCTCTTCACCTTGCAATTTCCCCGTCATTTCAAATGTTACCACAAAATCTGAGGCAATCTTCTAACGTGTTACCACCACGGTCACAATAGCTTGTTAAGTGAACTATGATGTCTTCAGCTCCTCCTGCAGTGCTTTTAAGCAAAAGATTGTGAGACGGACGTCCGTTAAACTGTGGCAATTACGGTGTCTATCAGTGGTGTGCGAACGACACTCATCAGCTTTGATTGCGTTTCGAGGCCTCAAATCCATCGTGTCGGTAAGTGACATAATCGATTACTTGGTCACGTGTGAATCAAGGCAGAACCTGAGACCTACATAACCAAATAAACTGATCACCACGACAACATGTTTCACGGCCGAGTTACGTGGTTTTTTTAAGACTTACTGAGAATGTGAGTGAGATACAGGCGTTGTCAAGTAAATGATCTAATCTAACCAAGCGGCCGCCTTCGGCCTTCAGAAATTCATTGCCATCAATTTTGCAAAAGGATCTGTTCTCGAAAACACAAACGAACAACCAGTAACCGTGTGCATTTCAGCATGTGAATTCAAACCCCTCCACTGAGCATTCGCCACTGCTGACTGTGAAGTTAAGTGAACAACAAGAAAATCGAAGCCATAATTTTCAGCTAAAAGTGTTAAACGCTTGTCTACTACCGTAGAAGATCAACCTTCGATTTTAACACGACTGTTGAGGAATGAGCTAAAATGAATGATCATCAAAACTTTTAACGCTTAACTAACGACTGATCACGTGTTGAGTTCAAATGAAAAAAATCACCTATCTACTTTACCAAGTTTTAGAAACATTCTAACTATGATAGAAGTCTCGTAAAGCCGAGACTGCACGTTAATGAGCCAAACGACACCTTGTGTCGATTTACCTCCTAAACAACTTAGAAAGTCTCGGCTGGAAATATTATCAGTTTAATTTATCAGAGGTGTAAACCTCAATATCGTGGTTTGTCGCGAATGTAGTGGTTAATTCAATATGAGTCACACTTGGGAATTACACATCATCTACTCAGTGAATTTCTGAAGAAATATTAAGACAGCGTGTGCTGAGAACATCTAGGTGTATATTCATTGTCCATATTCGGTAATACTCCACTCTTGCACCGACAGCACACAGTATCTTCAGGGGCGAATATATGATCCTAAATTTTTCTACTATCTAGTCCGTTCTTCAGTCCGATTGAGAAAAAAAAGCTTTCAACACATTGAAAACGACAGTAATATATCAAACCGCTGTTCGCAGTCACTCCGCATCTTCGAATGCGCATGATACTGACCGCAAGAGTTTAGGGAAAGCTTTCACAAAAGGATGGCCCCAGTTACCGTTGGTGAAGTGTTGGACAGAGAGCTCGACTTCGTCGGATTCGACGAGGACATCAGATCTGCGACTTGTGAATGACTGTCAGCACAGTAGACCATCAGAATGTGGTCTCGACAAGGTTACGTTCGTTAGACTTTCAGTAGCTACTGTATTTCTTTCTCATCAGTTCTGATTGTACTCAACTACAAATAGAAACAGATGTCCACTATTGCGCTGTTGACCTCCAAGTATAAATGATTGTAAGATGTTCAGCTCTTATTTGCTCTGCCGGCCGTGCATATACTTAATCGTAACAACGTAAAGACTTCGTCCCTAATTTTCTGGTAGTGGGACCAATCGATATTCTTCACTGAGATCTATGCAGACCTCAGATAGAACTGCGCAAAAAAGACAATCACAACGATGCTGCCTTATCAACTACCATTTATCTTCTATTGCCTATCTCGAGTTCTCAAAATTAGGCCACATTTAAGAATATGATGATATTTTAGGTCACGGACAACAGGGACGGTTGACAGCCGATATATTGATTTGGTTTGAAGAATTTCTTACCGACAATATATATATATATATAGTCGGTAAGAAATTCTTCAAACCAAATCAATGGTTTCCCTTAGTAGAGTTGTGAAAGAAATAACGCTTTATTTACAACACCAAGGTAAAAATAGCATGTCCTTTTTTAAAACTGACGGGTGATACGTGACGGAAATCCAGTTCTGTCGAAACTGAACAGCTCCTTCAGAACATGCCTGTTCACAGCACGTTTTCATAGATCCGGCGATTTGTTCCCAATGTTCGTTAGGATCATTCCTCTGACTTGAACTGGACAACTTCTTCACCAACGCCTTTTGGTAAGCGTTCTTTACATCCTCATCGCTCGAATGCTAGTTAAACATCTTGCATTTACGAGCATAAGTCCTCTGGAAAAATGACAGAAGGAAACAGGCACGCACAACGGCATGGTCCGAGTCCAGGTGGTTGCTCCAAAAGGCACGACAGTCCTTGACAGAGTGGCGCCACCTGTAACTAACTGCTATATGATCCAACTGCGTCCACGGCTGAGAAGCACACGGAGGTCTCCAAGTAACACAGTGCTTCTTCCTGTGTTGGAATGCAGTGCTCGAAATATATAGACCGTGGGATGCGCACAGCTGTAGTAGTCTTTCGCCATTGTCAGTTCGTTGTGCCCGGACACCAAACATACCTCCTAGCCGCTTCTCATCCGAAGAAAGACGACCAAGCTGAGCATTAAAATCGCCCGCTAGTATGATGATATCTGAGTGTTTAGACTGCCTCAGAAGGTCAACGAGGGCGTCATAGAACGCATCCTTGGTAGCATCCGGACAGCTGTCCGTCGGAGCGTACGCCGATATAATGAATACACAACGCCTTTCTGATTTGCGTCGACAGACTTTTACCGACGTATTGAGTCTGACAGCGCACAAGCGACTGTTCACTGGGATCCAATCGAGCAAACATTGCTCTGCACGGGAACTCAGCGCGATTCCCACTCCAGCTCGACCGTGAGATTCAGCTTCGGCGTCACCAGAAACCCTGAGACAGAAGCGCTTGGATCGACAGCTATCTAGAGGTGAGCTCAAATGGATAACTGTGCTAGAGTCGTAGACTCGCGTCTCCGACACACAGCACACATCAAGCTCCAGACTTGAGAGAGTACTTGCCAGAGCAGCTTGCTGACCGGTTTGTCGGAGAGTGCGGACAATGAAAGCGCCCAATGTTTACCAGTTGTCTTGACCTCAGAAAACAATTATCGCCCGAAGGCACATGGAAGGCAGAAGAAATAGGGGGTAAAACGGTAGGAGAAAGTCGTGGTCGGTTAGTAGTGTCACTGTCGAGAGAACGATAACTTCTGATACTTCCCGGTCGTTTATGCCGCGGAAGGGGGTTGACTTGAGGAATCCCCCCCGAGCCTCTGACTTAGAAGTCTGACTCACTTGGCAGTGAGGGGCTTGCCTAGTCCGAGGGCGCAGTGAATAAGACAATAATATCTGACTCTGAACAATGCCGGGCGCAGCGGATGTACTCGGAGCTACATCGGGCTTTTGGGAGATATCTGATGTTTTTCGACCGTATTGGATAATACGCCGGTGCTCACGGTCAACCGCTGGGCAATTGGAATGCTCTTTGTTTAAGGGTACCTTTTCTAACCCCCTTCTTCCTGATACGGAAGACAGCAGTGCCGTAACTATAAAAATAGTTCTGCTGTATGCCCAGTAGAATCGTGCCTCACTGCCTAAGCACTCCTACGCGGTCAGTAGTGCGACATACAATCCTGTGAGTGTAACTGCTTTTCGTCTGACTGCTCCCCTTTGGCCTGTCTGACAAGGTTGCACCTGGAAGGATCGGAGTCCTAGTCAGCATAGTCCGCCTGATCAAAACAGTACACAAGCCCGACCACCTCGTCAAGGTAGCAGTATAGGTCGGGTCCAAGCTAGCACTGATCATCTGACAAAGTCAATGAAGAAACCTGTGGAAATTCGTGTCCTTTTCGAATATTCCTCTGCTATTACCGTAGAGCAATGAGAATTAATCTGAAATTTGGTTAGACATGATGATTTAATGTGAAGTTGAGCTGTCTCTAAGCTTTCGTAATTTGAATTAACCAGCAAGCACCTTGAAATCTTCGAATCGAGGACTTCGGCAAAATGACCACATGAATTCCTTCGTTGTTTGACCCTTTTTAGGGAACGAGTTACGTAGTGTTTTTCGGCTCATACATGCGAATCAGTGAATGGTGACGTCACTGAAGTCACTAAAAGTTCGATCCGCTTTAAGGTGTCACTAATTTGCTTACTGTGCCTTGATAAACTACTGTTTGCTTAATTCTGCGTTCTCAAAAGTTTTTTCAGATACCTGCCGAGTCATTCGTCGCACTCGGTTCTCATAGATTTCTTCATAGTTTTCTCATAGGTTCCGCCTTACACGGCCAATCTTCCTAAATTTATGGCTGACTTAATGAACCAGAATTCAACGTACAGACACGGATTTACGACCCACTTAACTTATTAAAGAAACAAGCCTCCGCAGGTAAATGTGGGTGACTCTACTGCTTTGAGCCTTAAGCGACAACCTTGGAAGAGACTGGGGAGCATACTGTACTGCGGTAGACCGTTCGCTACTTTCTTCTATGTGAAAACCCTGCATAAACTTCAAAACGAGTGTTTATTGCAATGCATTATTATTGGAGCTGCTCAGTCTGGAGACTTATTTGAACTAGAAGCACTGGACTCAAAATTTGTGAAGTAATTGGTTGGAACTGTAACGCGCGACCAAGACTGGTCAGCGTGCACAGATCAAATTTGAAGTGACCGCTATGTCAACGTTGTGCACGAGGACTTTGAACTAACGTACAGTCAGGCAAGCAAGGAGGACAGTTGTATTCAAACCACCGTTGCGTGTTGCGTACTACTTCGAACACAATTTCTGTCTGCTCTTCTGGTTGCATGTTACAGAGCCAACAAGTGAGCGCCATGTTAACTACAAGGTCAGTAATCTCACAATGAGCATAGTTAAACAACCTGACCGGCTGTTTAACACAAACTTATATGAATGGTGTGATAAACCTCAACGTTATCCGCATAATGTTTTAATTTAACTATTCGGCGACGCTTAATGTGAGGTTACTGGCGTTGAGTTTACACACTGCTGTCACAAATACGAAGTCCGGAGTGCACATTCCGATCGACACAACGATGTAGGCTATAAACAAGCTCTTAAGAGAGTGGGACTTGAGTCTATTGCTTCCTCCCATAGCGACTTGATTGAAAAGGTTATCGGAGTGCAATGGTAGTGACCCGATGTGGAATGCGTTCAATTTAAACTACGCCTTACTCACAAGCGAATATGTTTTCATTTATAGTTCGCCCATTTTTAATGTGCAGTCGTCATCGCAGAAAGAAACGCACCATACATATGCTTATAACAAGAGCAAAACTGGAATCATGAGATTCTTCGAAGAGTTCGTCTGAGAAGTTCATTTTATTGTGATAGACACGCTTAGATGTGGTTACCGACGCAGTCATATTGACCAGAATCTTTGATTTCTGTTCACTAGAGCCTTGAACATATGTTAATGATGCATTGACCTATGCAGTTGCGTATTCGCAATAGACTTTTTCACCGACTGCATGAAACGACCTTCAAATAATCGGATAAATGTTTTAACAGTTTACCTTAACAAAATTTGTAACTGCAAAATTGACCTAGGTTTACTCGTGGTTACCCGGCACTTCAAAAGAAATACCGCACGTTTCGCCTAATTACTTTTTGAACAAAACTGTTAGAACACGAAAACTGGTAGATGCAAGCATTTCGTACTGACTCGTCAGTAACAAATTTGCAATAACATGAAACGGGTTTTTTATATCGAGCAGTTATTGGAGCAGGGTGGATGGTCAATCGGTGGTTTAGGAAAGGTCACTAAGGCCAGGGAAGAGTCAAGTTTACGAGCAATTGTTTCTGAACACACAAGGTCGGCTTCAGTCGATTGATTGCGACCGCCTCAGCAAACCGCAAAAATCTTGGATTGGAATGACGTAATAGGATTCTGAATGCACAAATTGGGTCGATAACGTGACCAGTGGTCAGGACGTGTCTTGTGACTGCGGACGCTGTTTCAACCACATTGTCGTTCTTCTGTAATACAGAGCTCTGCACCCACTTAGGCAAATGTTCTTTCACTCTGGAGATCAAGCACCTCTCGGTTCTGCCTATGTAACTTTCTTTGCTGTTATATGTAAATTGGTATAAACAATGTGA
The DNA here is from genome assembly GCA_008508345.1 of Paragonimus westermani. Lineage (NCBI taxonomy): Eukaryota > Metazoa > Platyhelminthes > Trematoda > Plagiorchiida > Troglotrematidae > Paragonimus > Paragonimus westermani. The sequence continues at coordinate 37,421 of QNGE01002509.1, read as the reverse complement.
GGTGGCACCGACAGGCTGATCTCCTTTGATTGAAGGGACAGGCAGTTTCTGAATCCGGGTTAATACACGGAGTTCCGCTGCGTTAAATGTTCGTTTAATCGACTTCACTAGTCTTTGAGTTGTTTGATGCATGCTATAATCACATTTAAATGACAATTCTATATAAAACTTCTTTTTTCTCACTGTGGCCACCTGTTCGGGAGGTGGTTTCGGTCTACTATGCCTTTCTATGAACCTTTTTGGATACCCGTTAGGTTGTAATGTAGATGTGATCAAGTCTAATTCCTTCGCAAGACTATTCTGTGTACAGATTCGCTTTCCTATTGTGAATAGTGTATTCACCAGTGCGCGTTTGTGATGGACCGGTGTGAAACTACCGAAGTTCAGGTATTGACCCGACCACGTGGATTTCCTATAGATGGCTCTTTTGATAGAGTCATCCTCCCGGCGACTAATGAGTATGTCTAGAAACGGCAAACAGTTGTCGGTCTCAAATTCACATGTTACTTTCAGGTTGGGATGACAACTATTTAGGCGCTGCACTAGGTTATCTATTGCCTGCTTGGACCGACTGAACGCTAGTGTATCATCGACGTAGCGTTTGTAATATGACAGACCCGCTATGTCTGTGGCTAACTCCCGCTCAATCTTTAACATGAAAAAGTCTGCCAGGATGGGCCCTAATGGACTTCCCATGGCTACCCCGTCTATTTGGCGGTAGCACCGATCAAGAAAACGGAAGCTGATGTTTTCAGTACATAACAATAATGCTTCCCTCAGAATATCATTAGGTAGAGGCAGAGTAATGTGGCTCATTTCAACGAGCTCACCNCTGGTTCGAATCCAGCCGAAGCCCTGAATTTTTACAGTTGAGCCTCATCTAAAAATACTTTTTTGTTAATTGAGACGAGTGTTGTGATCGCAAAAGACACTTGCTATGCGAAGATCTTCAGTGTGTGAGCAACTGTACAGGTTATGTTGAAACATAAGACCATGAACGCTTACACTCATTTGTTCGGCTGAAGTGTATTCCCAAACATTGCGTAACAGTGCGTTATAATCCGCCCTGGAGGTACGTCCCTCATAGTGTGTGCACACTACTCCAGTAGTCGTTTCTGATCCACCGACTTTCTGGCGTTGAGACTTGACCTTTAGCTCCCGAATGTACGCACCACACTACTTACAAACGAGGTTGCCTGCCATAAAGCACTAGTTTGTCATTTAATTTCTGAAAATCAGAAATCTGTCTGTGACAGCTGGTGTCTGAATATCTCAACTGGCCTCGCTGTTTATTGTGGACTATTGGTCCAGGCTCACTCCGTTTTGGGGCTAGTGCTCTAGAAGGCGATTTGATTCCGTGAATCGGTGGTAGCGTGGGTCACCGCAGGATGATAGCCGTGCAGAAGTGAGCAGACACACGGCTACAGCGCGTCTGCAGTGCGAACACGTGTGCTCCCGCATGACTGAATGAGCGGGTACGTGTCTTGCGGCTGTAAGTTTGTTCCACTAACGTGTGGTGTCCATCCGGTACAACTACAGGTTGACTGTGAATCACAATCCGCCCGGTTACTTTAAATCTCTAATTTAAAAAAATTTAGCTAACTCCTCACAAAATTGGCCGATGACATTGGTGAGGACGATGAAAGCGTTGTGCAATGGACCACTGCAAGATTATGGTCGTTGAAAGTAAACACTGGGTAGGATGGTACTTGCACAATGAAAAACACGTGGAGAATGTAGAGAGGGAAAAATGGAGTCAATCCGCGATTCCAGTTACTATACTACTCACAGCAGATGGACTGGATCAGAGAGTCAGTTTAATTTCAACCAAACGGACAAATTTTTTAACACGTACCCTTCCAAGAAAGCCTCAGAATGCACTGCTCCACAGTGATTCATCAAAATATCTCCCCTGCACAACATTCCCAGCGAATCAATTCTACCTACAAAATGTACTTCCTGGTTTGCCAGAGGAAAGTACAGCGTACCAAGGAAGCGTGCTGTGACAGAAATGTGGACACAGTCGTTTGCGAAAGGGCCAGTGAAGTGAGTCAGTATCCTCGCAGTGTGCTCAGGGTTTTCCTTTCGTAATAGCATTATTTGTGATTCAGTCGACTCGTTCGTCCTCAACAATAACCTCAAGTTATATTGGCAACCTACCATCAGGTATGATTATTTCCGTTTGCTGCTGACATTTGCCGCTTATTGTTGGACTACAGTAATTGGTTCACCCCTAAGTTATTTATGTAACCTATTTGGTCTGTGCCATCCAGCGCGTTGTAGAAGTTATCTGTCGTTTGTATGTTGCTTTACTGAATGAGACCATCAACAATTGCAGATCTGCTTAGCCTCGTCTTGTCCATTTTGATTTTCTTTGATACGTCTTCCCCCCCAGGTTATTCCACCATAGTATTATGATAAGCGACTGCTTCTAGTCAGACTCCTGGCTGTTGTGAATGAACTAATGGATGCTGCATCCAATGATGTGATTGTAGCTGTGAAGTAATTTTTCGTTAAGAGGCCATCAAAAACAGATGCTTTTTCTGGCTTCATTTTTCTCAACAAACTATCACTATTCTCTACTGTTATTCTCAGAGGTAGATAAAAGCGAGCTGCAGTATATTATGGTATGATGTTCGTTAAATTTCGTTAGGAGATCAGACAACAACAGTGATGATTCAACAGGAAAACATTGTCTTACAAAATTCACTGAAACAGCCAGCCCGATTATGGTTCAGAAAAACTTCAACTAAATGGTAGGCTTCATCGTGCAAATGAAAGAATATGGGTTGTTACTGAGTCTACCTAGCTCCGTTGTAAACGTTTTGAAGCCGAGAATCATGTAACATTCGTTTGAAAAGTAAACCTAGAAGGTCTACGATAACGTCTTCATTGCAGTATACATTCGCAGGTTCATCCACCTTCTTCGGCAACGTTCTGTTCGCATTAGTGTTGTTCACAATGAACGCTCACCTAGTAATTTTAAACATTACTTTCCATCCACCCCCACCACTTTCACTAATAAGCACACGAAGCAAAAGCCGGTTACACTTTTTGATATTAAAAACACCCCCAACGACTTGTAACAAACTCACACGAATATAAATGTCTTCGCTTTGAGCTAAGTCATCAGCAAATATTGATTAAAGGTTTGTCAACACCATTCACCTCATATGTTTGATTCGTTTATAATTCTCATCTACTTTGATTGTAAAATAACCTCTTAATGCACAGCCATTCATACGTCATATGTTTTAGTGCGTACAACTCCACGCCCTACTCATCCGCAATAACTTTCTCCATCAAGTTGCACGATTTTTCAGTTAAATAACAGTTTCAAAATGTGTGAGCAGAGCTTTATGATGTTTACAACTCTTCTATCAAGGAGTGCCGACTGATATGCGACACACCGTGCCAACTCGGGATTGGATGTAGGTTGACTGTTCAACCCTAAAATGAAGCAGTCGTGGCAACCGATGTTGGAAGCTACTGCGTTGCTATGCATTCCGTGTCAGTAACACTGGATAGCCGTAACTGTTACATCACCTGTTTGTGAACAATTCAAATCGTTCCATTCCGTTTTTCCGCTGAGATTAACTCAACAGTAAATACTCACAAACCTACAGTCAGGTGGAATCTAAGTACATGGACTCTATCTGCACATACTCTCAAATTACCAGTGCATAAGGAGTCACTTTCATACCATGATAGTAAGTTACCAGAAAAAACCTACCCATCTGGTCTACCACAACGTATTTGAACAGTTCAGATACTCAAAATGTTTGTAGCTTACTCGGAATGGCACATCCGCTTGCAACGAAAAAAAGTGTTCTAAGGTGCCCAAATCATCCATCTCTATTGTACTGTCACAGTCCGCATAATCCGCGTTGATTATCAATCGACCGCATTTGCACGGTTGTGGTTCACGAACACAGCACACGTCTTCTGCATCCTGTGATAGCGTTGGAAGGTTCCAACAGGTAAAGAAGACAAGTAACGTCATGTGACTCCAACAATCATGAGAAGAACACATTGTAGGGTGTGCACGCCGTGGGAACTCCAGGAGTCAGCGACCTACGACGGAAGACGCCTACAAGAGAGCAGAAATGTATAGCCTTGTGATAGTTATCTGCGAATAAACAGTGCGCAATTCAAACATGACATGTGAAACGTATTGTCACTTCCTTTAAAACACCACCGCCTCATGTTTTATTTAATCTCTGTCAACTGTCCGCTAATTTTGGATAATGAAAGTTTACAGGAAAACTGCGGATATACTCAGAGGATGTTTGGGGTGTGGGAGTGTGTTTCTGGACGAACAATGTTTGATATATGTCTGCAGTAGTTGAGCTCGTTCAAACCATTAATAACTGGAGGTGGTGTAAGACAACATCACTGCCTGCGTTCATTCTGTCCATCAAGACATCATGACCTTTGCAAAATCATGTGATTCAATGAATGATGTTCACCTGAGGCTCAGTATTGAATGTATGAATGTACATTGGACTGAAAGCGTTATGTTTATTGCTTAAGAAAATGTTTTTATTCGAATAAAACTCCTCATTTCAACGACATAAGTAGTTACAGGGCAATCACTCCAAGGCAGTACGCGCTGTGTGAACAAGACACGTGTGTACGACCAGTTTTCACAGTCGACAAGAGGGCCAATCCGCATAGTTATCGATTGATCGATGGACACTCATAACGCTTTTGAAGCAGTCAATGACGCATCTGCGAATAACACCCAAGAGCGTCAACCGATAATGCAGTAGTGTGAGCTCGACCACGTCACATAAAGTGCCTTTCTCAGTGTTCAGATTGGGGAGAGTTTGGTTGAAAGACCGTCGTGATAAAATAGATGGTCAACAACTTCTTCATGCATGTGACGTCATGTGTTACGAACCTATCAAGTAGACGAACTGGTTCCTCAATATTTTTTTGAAAATAATACTAACGGCTTCTCAGCTGAGGACTGCTGAACCTTCAAGTGCCTGACGGAATGTGCAACAACCACTCACTTCTCTGACAAAATTTATATGACATTGGTGAAGCGTACGTATGATGCCAACTGAAACGAGCGGAACATTAGGCCACCTGCATTAATCGCGGGAGAAAGTGTCATTTTCAATTATGATAAACATTAAGTTAGCACACCACGATGAATGCTTATTTTACTGCAAGAAGATTCAGGGTTAGTTCGCTTCTGATGCAATATGTTGATCAATTACAGTTAACGGAAAGTAAACGTCAAATTTTTTTTACCACAACGATGAGACACCTTTTCATCTACTGCGCGAAGATCGTTTGGACAGGTCATCACTCAACATGATAATATCTCAGTATGGGTATGTTGTCTGTCCAAGTCAATTTAAATGACACAGTTTAGAGTAAGTAGACGGGTCTGAACGTAGTCGTGCCTTATTTTTCAAACTTAATATGTGGATCACCCTATGATAGCAATTTAATACATCTCCGGTGATAAAGATGGATTTCTGAAGCGGATCGTTCTGCGAGCCCTGTTACTGTAAAGCTGGGAAACCTGGCTACTTATAACAGCAGATGGAGACCGTTTTCACATATCTCATAATAAATGTATGTCTTTAATTGTCCATATTGAGTGGCAGAGAATATAGATAGCTCACAGAGAAATCAAGCGGATCCAACGTTTGCCGACTTTCGGACCATGTTTTAAGAGCCACATGCTACTCCAAAAGGTTTTTACAGACATAAAATACTGGATAAACAGGCGATGACCTGGATTGGAGAGAAGAAGCCATTCATCAAGGATTTATTCGGGTTTGTCTTTCGGACTGGGGCTGTCGGGACTTACAAAGTTATCGGAAGGATTTTTTAGTGGGGGATAGCAACTGAGTGGGCTCAGTGGCTCGGATTTCTGCGAAGTAAATGCAAGGAAATTCATAAGTAGCTGCCTTGCTAATTACTCCACTGTTGTTTCATTTGAATGGTTTTTAAATAATTAGGTCCCATTTCTTTGCCTTCTTTCGCTCCATAGTTAGGATGTGTTCTCTTCTTCACGTCTTTATGGCAGCTAAGCATAACTCTACAGTAATGCAAATGACGATTATCATGGTGATGACTGCAATCTACCGGCGGCATACTTCCGTGAAATCCAGATAAATATTCAATACAAAAAAGAACTTGCACAGCCGTCTTATAAGATCAACTAAAGATGAACGGCAATGTTCCAAAATCTCTGAGTTGGGAAGACAAATAGAGTGTATGCTTTCTGCACATACGTACATCTTCAGTGAAGAATATTTTCGTACAGAGGATATTTACTCTTAGAGTACACCCAGTTTCAGTGCTCTCATGAACAATAGTTAAAAAGTGTTGATACTGCGCATTTCTGAGAGCGGCTAGTTCAAACTTTCTTGACTGCCTATACTACTATGTAAGTTTACTAGCTTCTTGGTTTCAAACACCTGAGTGACCGTAGGTGGGTCCACTGCTCGATGTTCAAATCAGTATGTATGCTGTTTGTTACTTACGATGCTAACATTCCACGCAATCCGAGCATTGTACAAGATTTCACAAAAAGAAGAACCACGATGAATATGATACGTTTCTAAAAAGACGAAAAAATCTCTTGTATAATCACCAAAGTGAACAATGAAGAAGCTGTTTTGTAAATGTTTTCTTACTATTGTCCGCACCTAAGCTGTCTACCTGCAAAGCGCAGATACATGGCTGTTTGGTGATTAAGATTTAACCTGAAAAGCTTCGTTGGAATTTGGTTTCAGTTTAGGCCCAATTTCATCTCTACATACAAGCCTGGTTTATTTTCTGAGTTACGTGTTGCACCTATGCATCAGGATCAGTGTACTGTTATCGTTTAGGTGAAGGTTATAAATAGGGAAGTTGCCCTCCACTTGTGAAGATTATTGCATTGCCTCATCTTTCCTTGATGTTGATAGGACCCGGGATGTTTGCTTATCTAACTTGTCAGTGTGCCCTCGAAGGCATCCAGGTGCTCTAACATGACAATAACCAAACACTTATTTGCATACAACGCTGATACCAGGATGTTACAATTGTAACGGTTACGAATGCCCGAATCCTGTGTGTGTACAAAACCTTTTCATGTCAAAACGCACTTGAATGTTTCTTCCTATATATCCTGCCAGTTACTCCAATATCCAGTAGTATAGTGTGACTGCTCGTCCTTAGTACATCAGTATGTCTTTGGAGTAACCCATATTGAACACGAAAGTGTTTATAGCTCCTTTATAACCGAAGTTAGTCTGTTGTGGTTATCTCGTATTAATTAGTTATAGTAAGAATGTAACCATCGGTTAGACAATGTGATAGACGGTTAGTGGTATCAGACTGTTTGAAAGTTATCGTGAAGAACCAGTGCACTACCATCTCGAAATATGTAACCATTTGGGCTAGACAATATTGAAATAAAGCCGGTTTCAGCCCCGACTGCAAAGCTGCAATTGTATCACTTTAAAACCCATACACTCATTTTGTGCGCTAGTGAATCAACCAAACCACACAATAATAAATTTCCTCAGCATGTTGGTTAATAAAACTCACATTCAAAGTTGCTTCCGCAAACTATCAACATATCATCTGCCTGGCCATAGTGTGTGATTTTCTGTTCGACCCTGCTGTCAGATACCCGTCTGTAACTGTTTGCATGTTTACAATACTTCAACCGTTCCAGTACAGTTGCATAGAACGCATCCAAACATGTCGCTATCCAAACAACGAATTAGACAGTCCATTTTCTGAATATTTGCCAGCGATCGTATAGGCAAAGTTCAGCCCAGTGATTTGGTCACTGGATAACTGGCTGATAATTAATAAGTTTCACAGTAGGTACCAAGAAGCAAGAAATTACTCCAACGAACTGACCTATTTTACCCTGATGGATGCATACTCAACCAGAGCACGCTCTTAAAATTGCACCAAGTCTGGGCTGAGATCAATTTAATTTTTGCTCACTTCATCCGGGCTGTTAACAACACCTCTAGTATTGGTGATAAAGTTAACAGAATGGTACATTTTGACAACTGCTCGGGCATTCTGAAGTAAACTAATCTAATGATTCTAGCCATGAATCCGCGGAAGCTCGGTCGATCATGAGGTGAAGGTGATGGACCTTGGCAGTCACAACGCCTGAGCAAAACGATGTTAGGTCACAGAGGTGGGTTGTTGACTAGAGTTCTCATTGCCTTTACTATGGAGAGATTTTGACGCTTCATTTCAGTCGGTTAACTGTCTTCAGCTGGGAAGCCAGACAAAAATAAGTGGTTGATTTGACAGTTATAACGGGGCGTGTCACAACTGCACTTGTGGCCTTCTCGGTTCCTGAAGGATACACCAGCTCCACGCAACGAGTTCCACACATATAAGTAAGCATACGTCAAAGAAGCACCAGAACCATGTACCTTAACTGTGGATACTGTGCTGGAGTAGAGTTAAGACAAATATTTATTGTAACGGCGTAGAAGGTTCCAGTTACAGCCTAAGTTAGTATCCTAGTGATTGGTTCTGCAAGTCTATCACCTTTGAATGGTTACGAGGTTTACACCAAGTAACTTACGCTGAAGACACCATGTTCATCTTCTTACGACGCTGTGTGATCTCGTCTACTAATCCCTTTCCTTACCAATTCGCAAAGATACCGTGAGTGCGAATGACAATGTAACGAAAACAGTTCCGTTTTTACATATTCCCAAGGTTCCGTCGTTCAAAACGTTTGAGGTTACTTTATGTGTAACTACGACAAAATTGCCGCACTGTGTACAATAGCCGCTTTAAGCTTCATCTCCACAAATCTTGTGACATCGGATAAGTACATCTGAGAAGGCTAGTTGTTCATCCCATTGTAAATTCCACGTAACTATGAGCCCGGCTAAAAATATGAAACAGTTCGTGGAATCAGCTCCTTAACTGGTCACATACCTTCTGAACATTATTCTCACGAACAGCTGATTACACCTAACTCTTTTCAGATTTTGACTTGGTTGGTGTAGCAACTGCATCTACCCGCATGTGCCCAGAAGCTCTTTTTCCAGGCCTTGCAATTTTTCGTGGCTCATCACCCATTTTACGGCCGATTCAGTCTACAGAATTCCAGTTAAGTCACCACTTGTCACATCACTATTAACATTTGCAACCATCAGGTAGTTTATTCCATCTGAATCAACAACTTTTTGGTGGTCGATTAGTGTTGACAACATTGTTCCCGCGAATCTGTATGTGTAGGCTAACGACAGGAACTGAGTCGACCGATCGTCACGGAGTTCATCTACGTGTGCACTCACAACAGCTTCATTTGTGAATGAATGGATTTAGAAGCAGTTCCGCAAGATTTCGCCAGCCGGAAGCTCAGCAAGTAGTGGCTACAACCTACGTACCTGATACCTTTGTTGCTCATTGCATTATTGATCTGTTGTGTGCGATTCAAAAATCGTTTTGACCAATTAGCTCGGATAATCCTGCGCTGATTACCTAGAAGCTCAAGCATCATTAAGCGCCAGATATGATAGAAGAATACCATGTAATTAATTAATAATATAAACCGGACGACACACCAGGAAATCTAAAATTGTTGTAGTCAGCCTTTTATGAAGTGAGCCTGTGGGATGTGTACTGTCTGGGTGACACTGTACACGCAAATCGCCAGCTAGATCATTTCCGCAACAATCCATTCAGATGTGAATACTTGAGCCCTTATCTTGCCACACTGAATCAACCAACAATGATCACTACAGTGATGCACGATCCTGGACCAGTCTTTGTGAATAGGATAATCCACCTGTTCGTTGATGTGAGAATGCGAACCATGATAACTCATGGCTAATCGAGTCTTGGTGACAACGGGTAGGGGCTCTGACAAAATCCTCCGGACAAACCTGCCCCCAAGATTAAACAAATCGAGCAAGCAGACTGCATTTCAGATGAAAGTCCTCTATTTTTGTCTAAACACACTGATGGTGCATCGATTGTCTTAAAGGAAATAAAGCAAGGCTTATTTGTCATGGACGCCACAGCTTTCGTTCAAGTGACCTTCGGTGAACACCGAGTTATTCGCTAAATTGGTCATCCCCAATCAAAGTTCAAGTGATTTTCGTTAGTTCCCCTTGATTACTACAATTCGGACACCTTCGGTATAGTGACTAACCACGACGTAATCTGAGAAACAGGAGCGTACATGTAAAAATATATCGGGTGGAGACTGAAGGATACGCATTTTACATCTCCGCTAAGGTGACTGTTATGTCGACCACGGGCGTCGTCTTTGTAAATCATAGATAATATAACGAACATAAAAGAGAATACCAAGCTGTGCTACGCTAGCTAAGAGTTGTACGTACTCGTCATTGATCAATAGGTCTGCCAACGTGATTGAACATTTGAACAGTTTCCCAACTCACTGGGACACCGTAAATGAGGACACTTAAGAAGCAGCTCGCTAAAACTAGTTTGGATTAGTGATGTTCCATCTGCGGCGCCTAGGAACTGTAGCACCAATCACAGACTGGTCGTATGTTCGCTGGTGCAGCATGAATTAGACCTGACTTAGAGTGGTCGGTCATGATTGGTTCTCAAGTGGATAAGTTGTTGCATTCGCAGTACCTGTCTGGAAGTGGGCTGTATGGTGAATTGAAGATAACCCTGGTCCCCATAATTTACGACCTGTAGAACACATCCACCTATCTCGTGTACTGAACGACTGCATCTTTGGCCTTCATAACTATTACTTCATATCGATGTTGTAGTGCGTTCCACCAGACATGCTGCATCCTTTGAATAATTTAACTTGGGTCTCCTATTCATTCATATTTTCATTTCCTGTCCCGTTCTATTGCGTGTGTCTGGGAAGTTTTACTTCATTTTACCGCATACCATAAGATCCTAACTAACACAGAAATAGTGTCGTTTAGGAAAGCAAGAGTGGCTAAATAATTAGTAATGGTTAGTGATAATTGACAATTGCGCCAATCACAATCCCTTATGTAGATTTAGTCCTTGTTGCATATTTACGGCGGGAAAGATAGTGTAACGATTGTATCTCCCATGTTATTGCGGTTTAACTACGTGATTAGTTAGCTTTGTACACAATCGGGATCATATTACAGGTTCGTTGTTAAACCCGCTCTGTTCTAGCTACTGAGCAAAAGCTTTGTTCCTAAGCCCTTTTCAATTGCGTATAGTGTTGCACATTTCAAACTGCTACACCTGGCGTCGCGATCGAAATATTTATCATGATCGTTTCCAAACTTTGAAAAACCTTAATATTTATTCAAGTTCACGTTATGTTGAACTTTACTTAGGACGCTTTTAATTTTGGCGTATTATTTACAAAGCTTTTGAAGGAAACGAGGAAGGCATCACAATTTTTCTCACTGCCGCTAGCAAGCCTACTTTGATTATAAGGATAAGGTTTTTAGAGTTTCACATTTCATTTTCATATGCTTTATCAAACTCTTAGATTAGCCAAAACCATCCTAGCCTTAGACTTGCGCACTTCTGTTTCACTCATCACATTTCCACCACCGTTGATGCGGCTTCCCAGGTGCACAAATCGGTCAACAACCCGCACAAGGTCGTCAGTCAACATTAAATCCACATAATCGCAGCATTCTTGCACAAGCATTTTGAGGCTGCAAAGCGCATTCCGAAGTACTTAGCAGAACGCTAAATAGCATCTAGCATTCTCTGTGCTGCTTCAAAGTTGTCAAGCAGCAACAATTTGTTGTTAGCATGATCAAGATCAGTCAGTCTTTCACCAGGTAGGAGGTCCACGCCAACATCTTGTGAGCGCCGGAGAAAATCCCTCATTATTTCGTCTATGATAAAAGTGAACAGAAATGAGGAAAGTGAACAGTCTTGATGAACGCTGCTCATGGTGCAAAAAACTGTCAGACAGTTTATTGTAAACCATAACCTGAGCTGAAGTATGGGAATAAACCGCCAACAGTATTCTCACTGACGTTGTCGATACACTTCTGCGTTTAAGTGACTCTAAAATTGTGGATCGATGCACCGAACTGAACGCATTTTTATAGTCGAGAAATAGGGTGATTGTTTTTCGGCGGTATACATGACGCTGCTCATTATTAAGTAATTCCTCGGTTAAGCCACAACGGGCTAAAACCAAGAGGTGTAGGTTTCACAACTTATCAAACTTTTCGGAGGGCGTTTATCAAGCGATTTACTTCGGAGAATCCACATTTTACACGCTCCATATGAGGCAGTCATCAACTGACCATTGTTGGTGTGTTTTGCTTCCGGTGTACAGAAAGGCAACCAGTAGGATGGATGGCTTTACGGTTCCCTGAGACCACAACTTGGAGGTCACAGATGCGAATAGGAATAGGCCATTACTGTGTGCATGTGTTTTTGACTTGCATGCACGAAGGCTGTTTTGGATAGGGCGCGTGATGAGGATACCGCAAACCTTTGCTATGTGGTGTCATTGCTATTCACTCAGTGAGTCATGCGAGACAATTGAGAATTCCAGGCCATCGGATCGATTCATCGCCCATTGTTCATTAGGAATCAACAAGGATCTTGCCAGTAGACGTTCTTGGTGGCTACGGAGACCACATTTCAGCATAGTCGGATGGTAGGAGTCAAATTGGTTTTGGTTGGAAATTGCGTTACCGTGATGGCCGAATCACATTCCGATTTTCAGAGCCATTGAGCGTTAGTAGAAAGCTCCTTACTGCACTATACATGTTCTTTAGTGAGTACTCTCAGCTGCTGGGCCGTCAGTCCAGTAAAAGAGGCATGACAGCCCTTATACTTAATTCGATATACCTACTCTAACCGCTCCAGAACTACCAGTTTGTCCCTTAAGTGGACCAACTTATTCTTTAACGCGTTGGTGGTCTTAAACGCTACTTTGATGTTGCACCGACTGAGGACCTATCTAAGTTTCTCCGACATATTCCATCTGTACGGAATAAAGATAGTGAACGGTCATTTCTCGGGCTTGTTGACCTTGTTACAGGACAGCCGCTGAGTCAGAAGTAACATCTTGTCACAGTAAGTGTTGGCCTCCAACGTCTGCCGGACGACATTATATTCTGTCGACAGCCCGTCCTTGGAACTGGTTAATAACAAGGCCCTACGAAACAAACTGGATGAAGTTGCCTTGTTGGTATACACGAGGTGTTCAGAGCTAAAGGGGACTTACTGATTAGAATTGGTGTCCTGTCTGTACACGCATGTGCCCAAGTTACTGTCAACACTTTTGTGTATTCTGCTGTCTAGAAAACTCGGCTCATTATCTACTGATTCGTAGTTAACGGTTATTTTGATTTGTGGATGAAATTTCCGTGTTCTACGAATCTATCAACTGTTTTTGTAGGTCACCACCAATCTACCATCGAACTCTCTCCACCAAATCTCAGATGGATCCAGTTATCAACCACGCGAAAGATGGCTGAGTTCATTCCTGTTCCATCTGCTTGCTGACAGAGGACCTTCTTCAAGGTAATGATGGTAGACAGTGAGCGATGCTCCGTAGCCTCTACAACCCCAATGACTGATAGACCGATTAGTTCAGCTAAACCTGCTTCTGCTTCAAGAAGCTGGAGAATGGCCTTCAAACTTCTTCATTTGAATCTTGACGAATGACGAACCTGACCAACCATTCATCCGAACTTAAAGTCAGTTCCTTTAGCTTGGAAGCCAGTTGTGTAAAATTCCGGATAGAATCTGTACAATTTTCAAGATGCTGAAAAACATGACATGAAAGTCTGGTCAGGGGAATATGGATAAACCCAAGATACGACTGAGACCCATTGATGACTTCAGAGAAATCCCAACCTATTCCATTGGCATGTTCGGATGTGATGCAGAAATGTCTTGCTCTGTGGACGTACATGCCACAGCATCGTAACACACGGTCGTGCCCCACGAAATCATTTATAAACAAAAGTATTGCAGAATCCAACATAACTTGGTCGATTGTTGCGATATACGCCTGATAACATGGACCGCTAGAAGGCTGCTGAACGCACACGATCTCCGTTTTACCTTGATTCTTCATGACTTAGTGAACGCGGGGAAGCATTAAAACTTTTTAGATTGCATGTCCTCTGTTCACTTTATAGATATGGTACGGTTGTTTACATTGTGGCAGGACAGTGTCCTTCGGCTGCTGTTTGTGTGTACAATCACTATGGAACCGCTTCAGGTAAATAAAAGCTTGATATGTGTTCCAATAAAGCCGTCGGAATAAACCCAAGTAGCAAAATGAAGAGGGGCCCACGCGGGCCGCTCGAGAGCATCAAGAGACAAACGGCGGATATTAAGATTAAGGCCTCGCTCAGACAATGTCTAAACTTGCTTGTAAGGTTCTTCTAGAATCTTTGAAATTTCTTGTTAGATTTGTTGAAGTTCATTTGTCGTCCGACGTTCGGCACAAATCGGAACGCTCAATTCATTATGGTTTGATTGGTTTCTTTACATAAAGTTTATTCTAAATTTTCCTTTCACTGTATGCAACAAACAATTTAGGTGAATTTTGTACCAGGACTGCACCCATAAAATACTTCTCCACTCTCACAACTGTTACCGCGCACCTACTAAAGCTTACTTGCTTTGGAATTGCTTGATGCGCTCGTATCTTCATCTGCACCTGAACTCATTTCCCACTGAATGATGGCCAGTTGTGAACTGGCTGATGGTTGTCCCGTTTTGAACACCTCCTCTACGAGATGATTTGGGCGTCCGGCTAATTCATACTCAAGGTAACGGAGCATTTTTGCTGTAATTTTGTCAGTATTGCCATCAAGATTCCAATCATTTCGATCGCCTTTTTTGATGTTTTTTGGACTTGGAGGAGTGTCCCGTTAGTCCGATCATCTGAATCAGTGTTATTGGAATTGCCCATTATGCATTACTGAATGGGTCGTTCTAAACCGTCAAGAGCGACATAACAACGGTCATTCCATTAAAATGTTTTGGGTATCCACACTGTACACTTCCGACGCTTTCTTACCCCCCCTAACAATTTTTTGAAGTAGGTAGGTGAGAATAAGTGAACTGTTATTCTGACTTTTCGCGTTATTCCCTCTTAGACATGTCCGCAGATTCCGCCGCTTTATGTGGCACAAGAGCAGTTTAACCCAATGCAATTACAAGAGAACATTTTACATACTCTCTATAAAAAATCGAATGAGAAAAATTACAATGGACAGTTAAAAATCTGTTGCTTTTGAAATAGGGTGTCTCTGTAAACAGTTTAGGCAGAGCAAAATTGAAACCGGACTGTCCTTAAGAATACTTCCAAAGGACTCTAATGTCGAAGTTGTTTGTCAGTTTACATTCAGTAAATCATGTACGAGTCATAATAATACAAGTTACATGGATGTGTTTGAAATCGTATACCTTCGTAAATGACAGACAGAACAAAACTGAAAAAATTCTTACGTAAATCTTCGTGAAACCTTCGATATCATCACAATCTTTGGCCAGTTCGTACACATTAAACTTAATATAGTCACACCAGCAGGTGGGAAAATCAAACCACTGCCTTCGGAATGCAAAAACTATTACGCGGGATTCTGTATCATTTTGTCATTACGGTGTGGATATTAAATTTTGGATTGTTCACGTAGTCGTCATTTTTCACATTTTTAATTCCACATTATCTGCATATGTTTGTATTAAGTCTACGCCTCACTAAAAAGATATTGGCATTTCTACTAATTATGGTGGATAAAACTAGTCGTCAAACAAGATCAGCTGATGTCGCAACCACCATTTCGTGCTCTGAAATCGACATTGATCGGCCTAAAAGCAAACGCTCTAGTTCTGAAATTTACGTTGGCTCTTCAAAAGAAAGTGTCGTCAAAGATAGTGAAGGTGAACCGGTGTTCTCCGTTAGCACCATTCAAACCAAGAATTGTCTGATCCTCGTGGACAATGTATTGGCGGATTTATTTGACATGTCTAAGGTGGAAGCTGAGATTGTCCAGCTATAGACAGGCTATGGTGTGTTTGGTATACTACTGGAAAATCCTCTCTTTACCATGCACTTTCAAAATACCTGGAGTTCCAAGCAGGTAATATTCGGAGCCCAAACATGTTCATCAATTCGAAAGTAACAGAGATTGCGAAACTGGCGCGTTGCTCAAGCAATGCCATCATACGCAATGTATCAGATATGCTGCATTTGGACAGCATTGAAAAGATACCCACGAAAGTTATCAATATGGATCCATTGTCAGACACGTGTATACGTCTTCGGAAGAGAACAAAAAATTTACTGCCTACTTTTATTAGGAATCCACAGCGAGATGAATGCGAAACAGTCCATCTGATACATGAAGCATAACATATCTAAAACATTTCTTAACTTGATAACAATAACTTAGAACAGAACCCCCTTGAAAGGCAATACTCAGATCTGTACGTGGGAAATACCGTACTTTCTAAGTGTTTGGTTCAGGACACAAACAAACAGAGTACGCTAAAGTCCAAGGATTTCGAATTGGGTCCCAGTGATCGTGTAGCTTCATCCTGTTGTGCCACACGTTGGTGTACCAAACGATCTTTCCGACAATGACAATGCTACAAAAGCAGAGAACCAATTTGCTGACATGATTGATCCAACAGTGGATATTAACAGTTCCAACGGCTTGCCGAACGTGGGAGAACCCTCGGTCATACAGTCAACTAGCAACGGGAATTAAGTAAATCACTGAGTTCATATTGATCCAAATGGAGCGTCTGGGTTTCAAACTATCTACGTGGTAAGTGAATGAAATGGCGTGAGATTTTGCTCGTCTACTAGTCAAAGGCACGTCAGTGTTTCAAATTTGAACACATCCCATAGAAATCCACAAACCGACCACCAGTGGGGTGCCAGTGACAATAAACCCCTCGTTAACTCATCACCCTACAAGCCGTCCGAGTTTTCCTCCTTGGCACCAGGAGGAGAAAAACAACCATGAAAACCCAAATCCATACTCAGCGACTAAAAGGATGTATTTAATACCAACCCCCAATTCTAAGCCTTTGTCTAATAATAGCAACCTCTTACGTAGCACATCTATGAATGCAAGCCTCAACCATAGTGCCATCAATACCATCGAGAACTGTTTGCCTACATTGAAAACTCCTTTCAAAATTAATATCCCCGACAATATGAATGCTCATCTAAACACCACCCGCAAACTCCACGCTGTCAACCTGCAGGTGGGCATAACGAATTCAGTTCAACCTTACCTCTTTTAATGAACAACATGCCGTTCAAACCTCCACCACCAATTCCACCCCCCCCCCACCATAGTTTCATTACCTCACCATACCCTGTTGACACGATTCCAATACTTCCTATCATGGTCTCAGACGCAGGTGGCACTCAA
The DNA here is from genome assembly GCA_008508345.1 of Paragonimus westermani. NCBI lineage: Eukaryota > Metazoa > Platyhelminthes > Trematoda > Plagiorchiida > Troglotrematidae > Paragonimus > Paragonimus westermani. The sequence continues at coordinate 20,061 of QNGE01002509.1, read as the reverse complement.
TCAGTTACTAATGGGTACATTACAAGCGCATCAGACCAAGCGATGCTACCACAGTCTTTCAACCGTGAAGACCCTTCTGTTTCAGGCTTTATCATAGGCTTGAAAATAAGGCAGAATAAGAAAAGTGTTTTTGCTTTCGAGTGTGTGCTCACTAGCCAACAACATGCACATTACTAAACGTTTTATCTTCTTATATGGTCCCTAGATTGTTCTTAGTAATTGAAGCTTGGTGTACGCTTGAGACTTCTGACAAATAACGAAATGTTGTGGGTTTTCATGTTCCGTGAAAATCACGGTACTGGACCTGGTGGCGGATGTTTAGTTTGCTTAAAGAAGCAATCTTCCGCGATCATTCTTGCTGAGTATTGTCTTGATGTGACTGATGACTGCTTGTGGCTATTAGTATCAACCGGTTACTGGGTTAATCTTAAGGTGTGTCCACAGACCAACAAACACCACTCATAACGAACTGACTAACCTTATTAACGAGCTCAACTATGCATCAACCTCACACAACCTAAACTATATGGTGATTTTAATACGCCTAATCTCTCTTGGACCACTTTCAAAGCTCCTGCAAATCAAACCGAGTTTGTTGCGTATCCAACTGAACAGATGGTGCCGACACACCCACGAGACTAGACCACAACCTAGGTCACATTTTTATAGCCGGAGTCTCTCCTGCTAGTGTGTCGGTCTTGGAAAAATATCCAGGAAGTAATCGCAACGTGATCAACCTCGTGTTTGAGTTACAAGCAGCTGAAAAGTCAACCGCAATATAATGTCATCAAATTAACCTTGTCAAATGGACTACGTTCACCAATTTGCTTAGGTCTTTGGAGTGGAATACATTTTTTCTGACCTCTGACTCTAGTGCGGCAAATGAAGTATTTAATGAATATGTCAGGTTTTACATGGACATCTTAGATCCGGAAAAATCAGAAGGCCATAATATGTCTGGTGAAGGCAAAAACCACTCCGAAGAAGCATGATAAGTTCAAAAGTTCTCAAACATAGCATCGTAAAATACACGATTTCTCTCTTACTATACAAACGAATGTTTAATGCTACAGGGCACGAAACCGAAAAGTTATACCTGAGCGAAGAAAAACGTGCGCTTGACAGCAAATAGAAGAGTACGGAGTTGATATCACGTACAAACTATGGAAGAGGCCATATTATCTCAATAACAACCTTAGGTGGAAAAACTGTCATCGACGACCCTGTTACATTCTGTGAAGTCTTTGGTTCACATTTTAATATTTTCTCTAACACTGAAGGAAACATTGCCTCAACCTCTCCCTGTAAACATAAGTACGTTCACAAGCTATGCTCCCGTTGATGTTGTGGACATACGCACACAGTGAGCTATTAACAAAACTTATCATCATCCTTTTTCTGGTAAGATATCCGCACCAAATTTAGTACGAAGCAAGTTGAACAGTTTGGGCATCGTGTTTAACATGTTAATGATAAACGGATTGGAAATAACACAACGTTACGAGCAAGTTGTAATACTCTACGTTTTAACCACCGCGGGTGGCTTTCCTCAGGAGAATGCAGATGGAGAAATCCATATAGTTCTTATGGACCTCCTCATCTATCAAATCCTTCAATGAAGCCGGTCCAATGCAGAGCAGAAATTGCCGGAATTCCATTTTCATCTGTCGTTCATAGTCCACGAATGTGCGGCACTTTCGGGGAAAGTTAGCTGACAGTTGTGAATTGTTAAGTGTAGTTAGATGGTTTATTTTCTTGATCACAATGGAGCGGAGAAGAGTGTTCACTTGTAACGGTTCGGATCTCCAAAGTACAATGGTTATCTTTGTGAGTCCCAAGCAGACTATGTGCATGTAATCCAAAGGGAAACACGCAATCATGTCTATGTTCAACGATTCGAAGGACGAATCGCCTATGTGATGTTCCGACTATCTTCTGCACTTGGAATCCACATCGTTTCTCAGCTTGTACTGCACGTTTGGGTGCACCGTTTGTTGTCCACGTACACACTGCAGGCAATGCAATTCTAACTAGCGTAATATCAAGTGAGATACTTAACTAGCCTGAATAATGCCCCGGTGAGCGCACCACCAATGATACAATCCAACATGACTTCCACGTAGACACTGTAGGCGAACGGCATTACCTCATTGTTCAAAATCTTCTTCAGATCAGCAACAACGTCAGCAAGGTACTCATGCACACTAATGTTTCCCCTCCCCGCAAAATAGACCGATGACAAACACCGGCATTTTTGGCACAGTCAGCCTTGCTAAGATGGACCCCAACTGCTGATGAGAGGTCTTGCACAATGTCACTTCATCAATGTGCAGCCGCATATGAACGCACTTCAGCCGTTCATCCCAGCTTCCTCGGACCACCTGTTAGATGCACTCTTTCACACCAAAATGAACATCATCACCACAGTCAATGACCTTGTTTCCACATACATGTGGTGTCCCCAACAATGTTTGTGCATTCATCTGCAACTCGAACGACACTTCCTTGAACTTACGAAGCATAACGCTGGTGGCTCTCGGTGACAAGTTAGCTTCGAACGCCACCACCAACGCAACCATCGTTTCTGTCACCCATCATGCCGACGGTCGTTGATGAATTGTTTGATGAATGACTTCATTGTATAAAACTATACTTTATCTTTATTCAGGTCCTCGTCAGTTCTGTTTCCGTCCTGCAGCTTCTGGACGTAAGTGACATAGTTGGAGTAGCTTATGAACCTTCATAAGGGACTTAAGTCATACATGCGTTTTTATTAGCAGTCGGCTCAGCTGGAATGAAGCAGTCATATTTTTAAATATGAACTTACCAGTGTTGTCCATCAACAAATCATGAATTGGCAGATCATTGTTGCTGATAATAGCCACTTCTTCTTAGGAAATAAACCAAAGACATTCCTCATGCGATTGCGTAATGAACATAGCTTATATGCCTTGTCAACTTTTGTTGAGCAATTGTTTTATTATGTTGATATCCTGCAAAGTGGGTCATATCCAGTCAGTATGTAAGTTCAGACGTTCATGCCACTTAACGACAAACTCCAACTTGAACATGCAAACATTGGCTGATGACATTACTACTCTTTCCCCATCTATTTTGCCCCAAAACACTTCTCATGTATTGAAAACATTAATGTCTGCCTCTGGCAAGAGTCACGATTTTATTGTTGACATCGGGAGTGTTCAGGCAATAATCTCGCACTCAGACCTAGCTGTATTTTATCCTGATGATGTTCTACATCACACACAAGTTAACATTTTCGATGTCACTGGACATTCACTGCCTCCTGTAGGCTGCTGCGTATTTTGTAGTGCGGCCATTTCAATCCATGCTGTCGCCTTGCTACTGAATAGTGGTGGTGTAAGTAGTATAGTGCGAAAGTCTATCCTCACTATACTTTTATTCTTGGACTTGAAGTTTTACGACTGCTACATTCTGACATTTCTCTACTGACATCATTAAATGACGTTGATATTAACCAACTTATAATGGACTGCTCTAAAGCCACGGGGGTAATTCGGATACCAAATTGAAGCTACTGGAAACCCGGACTTCCGTAAGAAACGAATCATTCCATTTGGTTTACGAGGACCTGTGCGCAAAGAATCTGTGATGGAAATCTTGATTCACCGATTATCCAAACCCCGACACAACAGAAGATCTGACAGACGAACAATCCAGATATCGCGGTAATGATACATCATCAGGATTGGACGAACGGTCTTAGTGTTGTGCCTTCCGTTATCCGTCAATTCATCTCTTCCGTATTCCACGAATTAACATACATTTCACCAGAGCAGAAAGAAGGCATATATTGCGATATGTTAAAATTCCATTTACTCTCATCAGTCGCAAACGTAAAACATGCCAGTTATATACATCAAATATTTAGCGACACACAGGGACTAGACACACATACACGCACACCACTTATTATGTAATCATGACCATGGCAACCCCACCGGTTGTTTCAACCACTTCTGTGCACATAACGTCGGTTGGTAAGTTCGAATGAGCATCGCTTCGCAGAAAGCAAGTTACTTCGGATTTCGGTTGCGCAACAGTATCTGGAATCAGTTTAATGGGTCAACCTGATGACCAGTTGTCATGAGGTGTTTAGCAATCGATGACGATGGATTTCGAGTAGTTAATGCACCAAGTTGGGGCTGGTGCGTCATCTGATGTTTCAACCACTTCGGGATGTGTTCGGCGACTCGCTGCGCCGGTTGTCGGTCTGTTCTGCCTATGTAAACGTCACTGCAACTGCAAGTGAACTGGTACACAACATGAGAGACAGAACAGTTTGACAAACTACTTTTGCGTTTTCGGAGAACTGGTCCACTAGTGGTATGAAATAAGCGCAACTGCGCAACCGCATACGTTCGAGCCAGGGCAGATTTTAATTTGTGCTTTATGTCGTTGGATAGATGATCACCCTTGAATGGCAAGAATAGGCAAACATCCTTCTTTTGAGCCGTCAGTACAGGCGCAGTGCTTTTCTTCACCGTATTATGTGCATCAATGAATTTGTCGGGATATCCATTTGTTAGTAAAGTTCGACTCAACAACTCCTGTTCTGTCTTCAGAGTGTCCGGAGTACAAATAAGTTTGCCTCTGTGAAACAGTGTCTTAACTAAACCCCGTTTGTATGCGATAGGAGCAAAACTTGAAAACTGCAGATATTGACCACCCCAAGTTGCTTTGTGGTGAACTGAGCGTTGTAAAGTACCATCCGCACGTCTAGTAATGAGTACATCCAAAAAAGGTAAACTAGTGTTCGACTCCACTTCGTGAGATAAAGATAGGTTTGGGTGAATGTTATTGAGAAAGTTAAAGAACAAGTCAAAATGAATAGCGTCAGTAAAAATTAAAATATCATCAACGTATCTTTTGTACAATAACGAATCGGCTATATAATCCGGGACTCGCCGCTCAATCATTCCTAAGAAGATATCTGCTAGTGTTGGGCCCAACGGACTACCCATGGCAACACCGTCTATCTGTTTGTATGCAAGTCCCTCAAAATCGAAACGAACATTTTCTGTGCATAACAAAATGAGATCTTTAAGGTATTCAAGTGGAACACCTATATCACAGTTCTGACTCGAGATAAAATCACATAAAAAATCAACTGTCTCACGAAGGGGAACATTTGTAAAAAGGGAATCAACATCCATGGAATACATTAATTGGGTACTCACCGAAGTGTTTTCTAAGATTTCAACTAATTCGAAAGAATCCTTCAAGCAATGTGGGGATAAGACTTTACGGATGGGATCCAAAATGTCCACTAGCCAGCGAGCCACTTTATGATACGCGGAATTGTTCATGCATAAAATGGGACGTAGGGGTGTACCATCCTTGTGTGCTTTTGGAGCACCTCTCAATCGGGGTGTTTCCGTGCCGACTGGTTTCAGTTGTCTATACTGAGCTTCAGATATGTGTCCATGTAACAGCAATATCTGAAGTTGTCTCGCCACTTGCTTTTCCAACAATATGTTATTTTCGGCTGTCCGGTCTACTTTGAACTTCCTCTGTTCCTCCAAAATGATATTCATTTTCCTTAAATATTCGTCTATGGACATGACGACCACACCAGAGCCTTAATCCGGTTTAAGAAATACTAAATGCTGCATCTCTCTTAGTTCCTTCCTGCTTTAGACAGCACTGTTGACGGATGGGCGCTGACGAAAACTGCTTGGGGATATCCACCAATTTTACGCGGAACCAGCCTGTCTCATCAAGAGATGTAGGCGACAGTTCCTTCAGTTTGTCGTACATGTATTCAAATTGAACTTGTGTGTTCAACTTGTTAACGTTCTTGAGCGGTGTTTTGAAATTCAGTCCAAGTGAGAGAACCTCCAGCTGCGTCTCAGTGAACACAGTAGACGAAAGGTTGTGCACATGTTTGAAACCATCACCAGGAAACACACTGATTTCGGCTGATTGTGAAAGGGAGCGTTGCAGAGAGCGACGAGTTCTACCCCTAGTTAATTCAAGGGTGTCTCTAGAGAAGGTCTCATATTTCATTCGGCAAACCAGTGACAAGCCACTAAGAACTCCGGCGAAGCGATGTTGGGTTTCCACGAACTTGTTAATCTTTTCCCGACTGGCATCTACATGCGAACATGTCATTCTCACGAGATTGATGTTGTTTCTCGGTAATTTCTCTTTAGACAACAGCTTAACAAACGACGTCGGAAATTGGTCTCTAACTCTCCCGAAACTTGTAATTGAGCGACACGGAACGTGGAAAAAACGCACAGCTCGCAACCTTGGAAGTTAGTTTCTGTAGTATTAATTATCGAGTCGGTCGTTTAACTTGGTTTAAACATGGAGTGTACATGTGAGTTGGAGGAAGGAGAAAAGAGCAATGAAAGATGAAAATTATAAGGTACAAAACGCTGCAGAACTACCCCCTACAGCGTTCATTGGTGTGTGACAAGTTTGATGAGAAATTGAATGGCATTAGTCTATGTAATTCGCAAAACGAACGGGAAGTTTTCGCGTTCTTCCGTAAGGTGTTTTCGGTGGAGGGGCATGAGAGGACCGTACTTCATCAGCGGGTGTAATGGATTCCGGAACTGCTCGTGGTGATTGTGGAGTGAATTTGTTCGGAAGACTTCGGTAGGACAGAAGGGTAATCACGGTCGGATGAGGAGGAGGCATTTCAGAAGGATCCACACGCATGAACAATTTCAGGCACGTAACGGAGGATGCTGAGTTTATCTCACCAGTGGTTCTAAGATCCATAGTCATTTCGTCTGCTAAGCGTAAGGTGCTGACATAAACAAGCTGAGCAGCAGTGCAGTCGATGTCTCTCATGATGATACTGCGGATGCCAAACAAAACGGGTGACAGGTATTCCGACCGGTTTGAGCCCGATGCTGTAGCAAGGAAGGTGGCTTTAAGTTGACGTTGTAATCGTTCCAGCAAGCCATTTGATGCCGAGTTGTAGGCGGTTGTTCGGAAGTGTTCATAGCCGAGTAATTGTTACAGACCACGGAAAGACGTGGATGTGAGCCGAGAACTGCAATCAGTAGTGACGGAAGCGTGTACGGCGAAAGAGTTACCCAAGTTTCCACAAACCTCCGTGCGATGTTCTCGGCTGAGATGCCAGGTATGGACGTTGCTTGCGGCCCTAACTTTATCAAAGAGCCAATTTATCAAATAATGGAATAATAATACCAAACAGTTAATCGTGCCAGACGATGGTACCCACTACTTCATCCAGTACTTAACCCGAATAAGCCGTATAATGTGCGAATAGGGTTTGCTTGCGCTGCCGCGTATCAACAGGTACCCTTTAACTACATTCTGATGCAACGGCTTGGTTTGACTAATAATCTTATTGGAGTACTCCTCCGTTTTCGTAAGTAGACGACAGCCATCATGCCGGATATTCGGGAAATGTTTTTGCAGGTTCGGGTTGCGGAATGTGGCACGTGGGCTTTAAGCTTCCTGTGGTGGAGGTTACCTTTTTGGATGAACCTTCTGAGGTATGAGTTGAATGTTTACCCTTTTGGTGCGCCTATTCACCATACTGTGCAAACTTTGCCCTCCAACGGGTGGCTACTGACTATGAACAGGATTTTATGCCCTCAAAATTATCAGCTATAAGAGTGAACTTCCATGTAGATGACAGCTTGTTATAGATCAAAACGACTGAGGAAGCTCTTTGTTATAGACGAACTTCGCATCATGCTACAGAAGAGTAGGTTTCATCTTATGAGGCGGGCATCTAATAGCGCCGATGTTGTTGGATATATACCCTTGGAGGATCTATAGTATAAAACGATTAACTTAGACCTGGCTCTTTTGTCCCGTGTCCTCTGTGTGTCAAAAGTTCGGGGTGTTGACGGAATCAACCACCTTATGCAGCGGATCTGTTATTGCAGTTCTCTCCGCTGCTGACTCAAAGTCTCGTTAGAGCAACACGACGGGTAATACCCACAGAACGTCTTTATCCTGCGTGGTGGGACTCTGAGTCAACACATTTACGCGGAATACTGTGAATCATTTACTCTTGGTTTTATCGCCGTTTTGTCTCCTGTTCGCAGCTAAGTTAATGTGTTTTGATCCGTCATATAGATTGGTGGGTTCGAACTTGTGTATTTCGCCTACTTTACATATACGTCGTTCCAGTTCCGCAACTGATAAGTATAGCGTTCCCAGTATTTTGCGGTGCTTCCCGATTTTGGCATTAGTTCGATTACCGAGAAAGTCATTAACCTTCAATTACCTGCATTTGGTATTTCAAACCCCTGCGTTCGGTTCACTCAGGCAGAGGCATTTTTTCCGTCTTCGTAAGATAACTTCACCGACCACCCTGATTTCTTATGTGGCTACACGATTGCCCACAGACAGTGCTTCCGACCCCACGCCGGACGAGTCCCCGTACGATGAACCCAAGGCGGAAGTGCTAAAGCCTACCACAGCATTAGACGAGGTTAAGCTCCGGCAATTAGGTTCCACCGTCGAGCGGAGCGACCACACTCCCGTTCAATTTTTTCACTATATGGCATCATTTGCCAGAGATAACAGCGTAGATGAGCCCATCTTCGGCAGCTAATAACCAAATGTCTCTCGCTGAACACCTCGGTCACTTTGTCTGGACCCCAATTCCCCTGGAGAGGAGTTGGTAAAGACGGCTGACAAAGTTCACAAGTGTTCCTTCAAGCGTTCGATCAACTGTGTGTGTGATCTTTCTCCTCGATGTGATCCACAACAAAGCACACCAGAAAACCCTCAACATCGCGTGTCACAGCCAGACAGCACTGTGAATGACTTAACCGGAGCTCGCACTGTCAACCCTTTTCTCACAGACGACCTCGTGTACCTAAATCTCAAACCCTCAACATGTGTTACCGTCACCGGGTCCAGTGACAACGCCTGCGAATGCACATAACCATGTGCATGCACCAGCCAACTTTCTAGATGTAGCAGTGATCAGGGAAACGAGCTAGCCAGCCAGCAGTGGTGGCAACTGCCACTGGCCAGACCATCAATCACTTGATTTACGCTCACGATAACTCTACCGGACTTTAATTTCTAATCGATCCCAGTGCGCAAGCCAGTGTTATACAGCCAGGTGAGGTTGAACGCAACCTGTAGAGATAATAAATAATAATAATGTCTAATAGGTGGTGACTTTAACATGTCTAACATTTTCTGGACCTCATTCTCTGCTCCTGAAAAACAGACCGAATTCCTTTCGAGCATACAACTGAATAGTTGGAACTAACATGTCCTAACGCCCACCAGACAGCGGCATATATCGAATGTCATATTCGTCAAGGGTATTTCGTCTGTAGAGATACCCGTTCTACAACAAATTCCGGGAAGCAACCGTAAAATCGTCAAATGTCCGTTTGATTTCAATATGGCTACCAAACCGACAGTTGTATTCTACCGTCCCATCAAATTCATTGATTGCAATGCCCTCCTCTCCTTACTGTGATCCTTAAGTTGGAATACCTTCTTTGGCACATCAGACCCAAGCACAGCGGCCGGAGAATTTGTCAGACATTTAACGTTTTGTATCGATGTTCTGGCCCCCATAAATTCAAAACGCGTCGGCTCGTATTTACAAGGAAAAATCCGGTACGGAAGAACACTAGAATTTTCCCTGGTGATGCGAATGATCAGAATGTTTGAACACATAGAACGTCAGACGCAACTCCGTCATATGAACAAAGAGAAACTCGCGCTCCGTAGTAAGCAGAGATGCACGAAACTGGTGCAACCGATGGGACGGAGAAATTCCACGAGGGACCCTGCTACAAAAGTTATCACCCTCAAAGATAAAAGGGTTGTTGATGACCCTGCGGTAATGTGTGAACTCCTCAACTCATATTTTGCTGCTTCGTTTGACAAAGAAGGCACCTCATTGCCTGCTAATATTCCGCCGAAAACAGATAAAGATTTGAGTAATGTTCTAATGGCTGTTCAATGTATTCGTTCACAGTTAGCTACCATTAAGCTCTCAACCCATCCTTGACCAGATGGAATCTCACCAATGGTCGTCAAGTGAGGGGGTGAGGATATATCCATCCTCTTACTCAATTTGTTTGACCTATCAATTCTATCCAGCACATTCCCCTCTCAGCGGAAAACCCCCATCACTATGGCTCGCCACAAGAATGGTCCAAGGCAGGACGTTAGTAACTATCGTCCAATCAACCACACATCTATCTGCACGAGAACAGTTGAAAGGCCAATAAAGGTTCAAATGGTTGAGTTCTTAAGGTCACAGGACTATAAACCTTTCACAGCGCGGTTTCCTTAGTAAGCGCTCTTGTATGACATGTCATTTGGAATCTTTAAACCACATATCGATGTTTGTCGACGCAGGAAATGCGGTAATTATCCTACTATTAAACGTGCAAAAGGCTTTTGATCGTGTGCCTCATTTGCGCCTCTTGATCAAAATATCATCTTTTGGCATATAAGATTCCTTGTATAGCTGGCTTTCGTCACACCTTGAATGGCGCACTCAAGCGGGCAAAATGGGAGAGCGACGCTCAACACCAAAACCAGTGACTAGTGGGGTGATCCAAGGGAGCGTCCTAGGTCCGTTGCTCTCCTTAAGGTAAATAAGTGACTTAGGCGACGTTATTACACATGACAAGCCCTCTCTGTTTTCTGACAATATCAAAACCTTTTACACATTCCGCCAGTAGAGTAACATCGATTCCTGTCCACAAAAGATACGACAGAACTCAGGGTCATTGCAGCTGTGGTGTAAAACATGGCCGAGGACGTTCTCAGCAAGCAAGTCGAACATCATCACTTAGGTTGTAAATTACCCCATGGTTCCCTCTCACTAGACGATTCTAATATTGAGACAGCCAACTCGGTCAGAGACCTTGGAATACGGTATTCAAACTCCTTCAATTTCTCCGAACAAGTATGTTTACAGGTGGCAAAAACTAAAAGAACAATAGGCTGTATCAAGAAGACGTTCGGTCTACCGCCTGTGAAGCTGATGCTTTACAGAATGTGTGCTCGGCCTCAACTCGAGTATTACACATTCATTTACCGTCATCTACTCGAGTCTGATAGGCTTGTGTTAGAAAACCGTCAACAACTATTTACCAAGAGCTTTAGGATATTCTTCGCACACCTACAGAGAACGCTGTCAAAAACTTGGTATTGATCCACTTTGGTTACGTGGACTAAAGCTGAACCTGACACTTCTTTATAAACTCACACATTCGCACGCCATTACCACAGCTTTTACCGTCCATTTACAACACAGCTCTACATATAGTCTAAGAAATAAAGGTTCCACCTTCTTAACTCTTCTATCTCGGAAAAATATATGCACGAACTTCTTTATTGTAAAGTAACAACACTCAGCGTTTTAAAAGCGGTTTCGACAGTTACCTTACGTTACCAAACACAATGTCTATCTTCAAACTCTGTGCATTATTTCATGACCTTTTTGAGTGGGGTCCGGGAAGAATTTATCCGTCAGCAGTGTATAACACTCCCAGCTGTCTTAGTGCCCTCGAAAACAGCCCGCTTGAAACGGTTTGTTGTATCATTTAGTCACACGACCATTTAGCATTTGGCCTACTGCATGCTCACTAAACCACTTACAGCACAAAATTATTTTACTGATATACGTTTATTCATGTGTACACACTGCCCAGATTGCTAGGAAATGTTGAATTGGCACTTATAAATAAATCCAGGAAAATGGCATTACATGAGTTCTACTCAGAACACACACATTTTATGGGGCTTCCCAAAGCGCCGACTCAATATTCCGTTTGCATGAATAAATCCCGGGTGCATAGCATGAATTCTTTGTCGAAACATTTCGCATAAATATTATTCATCACATTAAATGCGATCACCTATCATTTTTCCATTTAACATGCAAAATTGCGTTTCTTTCTTAATCCCATTAATAATCCTTGTGCGGTGAATTTTTCTGCGACGGATACACGCACAGAACTTCGTCTCGACTGAACAATTCGCGACAATTTCAATTTTCTTACAGTTTCCAGCGACCGACGAAATACTGCGCTAGAGTTTGCCCAATCGTTCGTTGGATTCTGAAACTGTCCGTTCCTCCTCACGAAAGCCGTTTTATTTTAACATTTTCCGGAAGCCAGTTGTATCCCGTAATGACGAGACCCGTTAAAGATGCATTTGAACTGTAATATGCCAGTGAAGAAGGAGAACAGGGGTGTTGGTAACCGTTTATGGAAAACACGTAACACTACTACAAAAGTAAGGAAACGGTAAGAAACGATATAGGGCATTACGTCACGGTTCGATCAGTCAAGTTGTCCTCAATTGGGGTCTCCTCCTCGGCGACTGTACAAACCACCGGCTCTGCAACACAATGGAGAGGGAGAGTGATTAGCCGC